>LVTN01001669.1:16444-26683 GCA_001649415.1 Musa itinerans
TCTCAATCTCTTGCCCAAAACCCTAGCAACAACCACAAGAGAATAACTGGGATACAAGGATCATGTCACTGCCCACAATATCTAAAACCTCCCCAAGTAATCACAGCAAGAGTCTACTATAGATTGATCTAACCTGAGATGAGAACACTGCTAAATGATTGAGAACAGTCTCTCTGCGTTGTCCTTGTCTTCTTCCCTTTCTTTCTCTTCCTTTCCTGCCTTGTTTTCTTCCTTTTCTTTGGAATCCCATGGCTCTCTACTTCTCCCACGTTGCTGCCCTATTTCTGCCCAAAAACGCAGCCACCCTCACCCCCCTAATGTTAATTAGGGTTAGGTTAAGATAGGATGAGATGTGGGCTGTGGGCTGATAAAGCCCACATGGGCTGAATATGGGCTATCAGCCCAACAAAAACTGAGAGGGAAAGTTTATCCTATTCATCACTTCTTTTATGGCCAATCAAGAAATTTTATCATATGCTTTTTCTAAATCAATCCTAACTATAATAATGGGGTATTTACCTTTGGATCTAATCATTGTGTGAGTTAGTTCAGTGATGAGAAGGATGTTACCATAAATGCTACGATGAGTGACAAACACCAATTGCTCCTGACCAATGAGAATCTTGAGATGTCCTCTAATTCTATTGGCCAACACCTTGGCTAAGAGCTTATAAATCATATTATAAAGGATAATGAGTATTAGAAATGAGTCGGTACTAAGAGGAGGGGGTGAATTAGTGCAGCGGATAAAATCATGTCGGTTTGAAAATCTTTCTTACGATAAAAATTGAACTTAGAAGATAACTTGAAATCTCATTTATATATGTAGTGAAAGCAGTAGGTAAGTAAAGATTCAGTTTACAGTAAACGTAAATTGCTCAAATAGAAATGCAAACCATTTTATAGTGGTTCGGTCGTTGTGACCTACATCCACTCCACTGATTCCTCTTCCGTCGAGGCCATCGGCATCTACTAACAATATTCCTTTAATGGATGAAAGATCAACCACCCTTACGACTCAATTTTCCTTTTGATAGGTTTAGGAGAGAACCTTTATAACCCCCTTCACTCTTCTCTTAAACAAGACAACACTTAAGTTTTGAGAGGAGTTCATACAAAATTATAATAGCATTTTCTTTTCTTTTTTGCTCTCAGTTGTATATATGTTAACCAGAGATGAGAGGGGTATTTATAGGCCTAAGTGGAATCAAACTTGGTGCCTAAAAGAGTCTCATCCCGGGTTTCCCGGGTCCTAGCGGTACCACTGCTTGTGCTAGGCGATACCACCGCCCAGTTTGGCGATACCACCGCCTAGAAAACTATGTCTGAGCAGTACCACCGCCTGACACTGCCACTAGGCGGTATCACCGCCTGACATAGTCTCGGAGACTTTGCCATGACGGTGCCACCTGTTGGGTTATTGTTTAGGCCTTTCACTTAGCCTAACATAGCCCAAACTTAGGCTCAATTGACCCCTAATTGAGTTGGCCCAATTCCAACCCAATTATATGCTAACTATAAATTTTAAGACATTCACTAAGCTAAATAAGTCCATAAGTCTAGGTAGGTTTCTTCCGACGATCTTCCAGCGAACTTCCAACGATCTCTAGGCAATGTTCTAGCATACTCCTAGAAAGCTCCTGAACTTCACGACGATCTTCTTAGCGAGTTCTGATGAGCTTCTTTGGCAAGCTCCTGGACTTCTCGGTCAATTCCGGTAGAACTTCCGACGAACGTCTAGACTTCCGACGAACTCTCGAACTCCCAATGAAATCTCGTTCTTGACTCAAGAACTTCATTTTGCTTTATGCATTGCTATTGTAGTTAATCCTGTACACTTAAAACCTACTAGACAATTATTACAAAGCAAATCAAATGTTGTCCGGTATGTCATTGGTTCATCGGTGCTTCGTCCGAATCTTGGCGCATCGTCCTCTCTTGCGGCCTATTGCCCAATCGGCTAGTTGACCTCTGTAACTCTAATTTACTTGGGTAATTTTCACTCTTCTTAGCCCGATGCCCGAACCCATGGCCGGAAGCCTTCTGCCAATACGTTGACCGATCCTTCGGCTCAACGTCCAATCTTTTGACATATTTCTCTCTGGCCCAACATGATTCTTCCTTATTTAATTATCTCTCTTCGATTAAAGCTTCCTACGTCACTCAAAATGCAGATCAAATCATAAACACTATCAATTTGTTTTATCATCAAAATCTGAGATTCAACAATGAGATGTTAATCTCCTATGATAGAACAATTAGGTTTCTTGGGTATGAAGATAAAAAAGGCTTTACCCCAAGTGGAAGGGAATGAGCCCGACTGTGGAAATAACCAAAAGTTTCTAAGATATTATCCTTAATAATATCCTAATCTTCTTTATAGAATTCAATAGTGAAACCGTCAGACCCAGAGTTTTTACTTACCCAAGTTGATTAAGAGCTACATGGACTTCCTCTCGAGAGAATCTTTTGGAAAGAACACTATAAGCCTTTTTTGAAACTTAGAGAAGGGCCATACACACCTCTCAATTCAGTGTATCAACCTTAGAATCAATAATAAACACCCCCTCGACCTAAGTTCTTATGCCACTCGACATAGGAATCAAAGATCTTGGACCCTTTCTCCATCTTATTTCGTCATGTAACTAGATGAAACTAATGTGGTTGCGAGATTTCCTATAATTTATTAGTCCATGAAAGATATTGAGATCACCTTCCCCCACCAAAAGCATCTAGTCTTGGTTCACCATTTATGATAGAGCTGGCAGTTAAGGCCTAAGACTTTCTAGTGGAGACATAGCAAAGGTTTTTTCCTCCAACTCCGATAAGCCCTCACACCCCTCCTTTGACTCAAGCAACTCAATCTCTTTACAACAATCTCTAATCTTTTGCTCGAGACTCATCTCCACCTTTTTCTACCTCTATGGCCCCCCTCAGCTCATTGAGATTTCTATGGAATTGGGGCCTCTAGCATTAAACCAGATATCCTTAACAATCTCTCTAAGGCCTAGGTTCTCAGTCTAATGGGTTTCAAATCTAAAGACTATGCTTTATTTTTTTCCTCAGATTCCTACACCTTAACCTTTGCTAACATAGGGCAATGATACGAGGCTACTCTACTAAGTTGCCCAATATTAGTACATTGCACAAGGTTCAGGTCCATTTTAGCTTATGTGGCTTTGGTCATTGATCTCTTAAGCTCTTATTTATTCTTATCTAAAATAAGTCTTGTATTTTTAAAAACATAGCATATAAGCCCCTCCCGTCAAGTCTGAGTTAATAGACATTAGAGTCTACTTACATGACATATTAACTTAAAAAAATTATTAATATAATGACATATATAATTTATAGTTAAGATCAATTTCAGCCCCTATGGTTTTGGCCATGAACTTCTTAAGCCCTTATGGTTTATTTATATATAAAATAATCCTTATATTTTCAAAAATGTAGCATATAAGTCCCTCATATCAGTTTGAGTTAACAGATATTAGAGTATGCTTACATGGCTTGTTGACTCACAATAAATCATTAATATAATTATACATGTAATTTAAATTTTAAAAAAACTAAAATCTCCATCAATGGCAAGAGGAGGCATCATTGTGGAATTGACCACCAACAGTAGCATCGAGTCATTGCTGCCTAGTAGATCATTGGAAGGTCCTGAGCTCATCATCAATGCGGGAGAGGGTGTGTGCGTATGACGCCCTACTAGGCAACAGCGACTCAATGCTGTTGTTGGTGGTCGCTTCCATGACGATGCCTCCTCCCGCCATTGATGGAGGTTTCAAATTTTTTTAACTTAAATTACACGTATCATTATATTAATAGTTTATTATAAGTCAACATGCTAGACTTTAACTTTTATTACCTTAGACTTAATGGGAATGACTTATATGCTACGTTTTTAAAAACATATGGATTATTTTAGATATGAATAAACCTTAAAGACTTAAAAAATTCATGATCAAAATTACAGAGTTAAAAGAAATATTAACCCTAAATTACATGTGTCATTATATTAATAATTTATTATGAGTCAGCATGCCATGTAAGCATACTCTATTGTCTATTAACTCAGACTTGATATGAGGGGCTTATATGCTATTATACGAGTAAACCTTAATCCTTTATAGGGGCTAAAATATTCTTTAATCCTTTATAAAAATATGATCAAATCTAGCCAAAATTCTAGAAGGACCAAATCTATTATTATACTAAGTATATCTATTATCTTGAAATTCTTGATTAATTTAATTAGTATTTAAAATAAACTATATAAGGTCCAAATAGATTGAGAAAAGTGAAAGGTTTACCACCGACCTTCTCCTCCGGGCAAGAAATCACATTAATATCTCCACATAAAATCAAAGGTAGTAAACTCACAAGACTCAATCATATTTCAAAGATTTCTATGAAGCATATAAGAAGTATTCACATAAATACCATTAAAGACCCAAGAAACTATTTGTTCTTACCAACTAATTTTTGCCTATTGCTTGTCCTTGTCCCAACCTTGCCCCTCCCATCTACCTCCACAAAGCCACCTGCCCATCTTCTCCCTACCTTCTGCATGAAGTGTGTACATCCCTCTTTGCAAAGATAGCAAGATTATACTCTTTAATAAGGAATTTGAGGTGAGCCAAGCAATCCTTCTCGGCTGCACCCCTATAATTCCAAGACAAAATTCATGAACATTTGTTATGGGAAATGGTCTCAAGATTATAAGGGAAATTAGAGCCTTTGGGTTCTAAGACCCTATCCCTTTGTAGGTTCTCTAGCTTCTTTTTTTAGATGGATGTTTAAGGGAAATTAGAAGGGGGTTAAAACTTCTCTAAGATGATTTCTTCTATGCTTTGAGTCCTTGGCTACATACAACTCGCATCCACTCAGGATCATCCTCCTCCAAGACAAACTGGAGATCAGCATTACTGGCTTTGTCGAAAGCCCTACATAAGATTCTGGCAGCCTTCTTCGCCAACTCCAGGAAACGGATGGCTTTAGGTTTTGGCTTTGTACTCCTTAACCTCTCTCCTTCTGCTTGATGGCTTGGAATCGAAAGCCATTGGGGATAGTACTTCCTTTCTCCATCATTGCAAATGAAGGGGCAAGCGCAGAAAAGGGATTTGAGATGTTAATATTATCTCCTTGCATGATAATTTTGCCCTTGTCTCTAGGCATAGGAACATTAGTGTTGACGTTACGCCTTTGCGATTTCCGTCTTACTGTACTTGCCCTTGTCACCCTCCTGCTTGCGATCTAAACTACTATTGGATTAGGCACTGGTTCTACAGGTCCTGGATTATGGTCCATTAGGGAGCCCAACAAATTGCAACATTGTAGCTATCTTGGGAACCCATTCATTGCTGCTTGAGCTTGCCCCTTGGACCCTTTTGTTTGTGCTTGACCTATTTAAGGTTGTCGAGTGAGACCTGCTTACCTCCAATCCTCCAACACTCACCGCCTTAAGCTCAGCCCCAGTCTCAACCCAGCCTTACTTGCCCACATCGAGCCTTCTATTAGACCCTAACCCAAGGTCCATATCGGTGGCCTTCTTCTTCCTCCTGCCTTGTTTTAGAAACCCTACCAGACCCCCCTTGCTTCTCCATCTTGTCTGAGGTGCCTTGTTTCAGCAAACAATCGTTCGCCTGGTTCCCCACTCTACCATAAGAGAAGCAAAAATTCAGAATGTTCTCTTAAGCAACACTCTAAAAAAACATGGTGAAACCAAAGTTTATCCAAACTCCATGAGGAAGCAGTTTGGATATATTCATTGGGACATAGATTTTCATGTATTTTTCTCTAGGCCTCGATAATGTGATGTTATGAAGCTCAGGTAGCTTGTACAGGATGCTAGGATGAAGGAATTTCATCAGAATACCAAGAAGCTATAACCAGGTGCCTCGACCATCGTCTCACACAAGGGTTTGAAGTTTTCTCTCCAAAGAATTAGGATCATAGCTTGTCCTCTCACAAACCAAGGTCTCTCTATTAGCACTCTAACCATTTCCTCCTCATTCGTGAATATGAAAGAGAAGAACTCAGTAGTTAGGTCAAGGATTTGCAAACCTAGAGAAACTTTCTACATCTTCGATAGAACTTTTTGCAAGTAATAAGGGGAAGATGTTTACCCAAAAATTTTCTATACAAATAGTTTTGTCAACTCTATCTTACATTGATCATCTCTTGTGGATCTAATTCCAAAGTGAACCTAGAACTCTCTTGTATTATTTGAATCTTCCAGTCTAGCTGTTCATCTACTTTCCATAAGCTCAAATCTTTTGCCTTTCTGAATAAACTCGCCCATGATAGAGGCTATGAGGTCTCTAGGAGGCGCCTTGCCTCCAGCCCAACACCAACAGCCTCTCCATTAGCTACAACAGTGGCTAAGATAGTGTGAGCAACCAGAACATAATCCAAGGATGGGCTTATTGGCGTCGGGGAAGAAACTGTTATAAATTGTTCAAATAAAAAAAAAAGTTATCGGTAGTTATTAGGTATTTGAAAAGGTAATTTTTTTAGTCATTTTAGTAGTTATTTACCTGTGTCTTTTGTGAAAATATCTATAAATAAGTATTTGAGAGTAAATTATAATTAATTTTTTCTCTTTTTGATTCTTCTTCTTTTTTGACTTCAAAAATAACTCTTCAAGTGATTGAATTAGACATTGTCTAATTTCTCTTTGAATATTCTTTATTATTTACTTAATATAGATATTTTAAAGACTTATCATATCCATTAAAACTATTTGTATCAAACCATTAGCAATCTTGTTGAGAAGAGAGTACAAATATTATTTTTAGGAAAGTGTTTATATACTTTTCAAGCTTAAATGCATTTCTTATAGTATTCTTGATCTTATGTTTGTTATTGGTTTCGATAGTGTTGTTCAACGTCTTCATTGTTATATTTTCCAATAATCTAAAAATAATATTTTGTGAGTTTATACAAATTCTCCATAGAAGTCATAAATACCATCAAATTGTTGAATCAAGATTTCGTTTGTTTGGTTTGTTTTGATGGGATGAATTTCACCTGTTGGCAAGACAAGATGAAGTTCATATTGACTGATTTGAAGATTTTCTAGATACTTGATCCAAATCTTCTACCAATTCCTGATCCAATCGATAATGACATCGGTGAAGTCAAGACTAAACGAAAGAAGAGAAATGAAGATAAGTTTTGTGTAGAGGACACATTCTCAATGCTCTTTTGGATTGGCTTTATGATCTTTATATGGTGGAACCATATGCAAAAGAAATTTGAAATACTTTGGAATTCAAGTATCAAGCTAAAGAAGAAGGTATAAAGAAATTTTTATTTTTTAAATATTTTTATTACAAGTTTATGGATGACAAGCTAATCTTGGCATAAGTGCATGAGTTGCAAGCCATTGTTAATCAATTAAGGGCTGAAAAAATTGAACTTCTTGAACCTTTTCAAGTAGGGGCTTTAATAGCCAAGTTGCTTTTATCTTGGAAAGGGTATAGGAAGAAGATTTTACATGACTCCAAAGACATAACTTTAGAGCAAATCCAAAAACATCTTCAAATAAAGGAAAAATCAAGGATGAGAGACAAGAGTGAGAACTATTTTGGCAATACAAAAGCAAATGCTATGAATCAACCTAAGAATTCCAACAAAGGCAAACAAAATAAAAAGAATCATCTTGGCTCCAAAAGGAATCAAGAAAAATTTAAGAAGCTAAAGAGTAGAGGCTATTTGAGAGGATCAAGAGCACTAAGAGGGGGGGGTGAATTAGTGCAGCGGATTAAATCGTTGGTTTCCAAAAATCTTTCTCACGATAGAAACTGAACTTGGAAAGCTTAACTTGAATGTGTATTCGTAAAGAAGTGCAGCAAGATAATAAGTAAAGCAAGTAAGAAAGTTTGCAGTAATAAAAAGCAACAATGAGATGCAAACAGAGATTACGCAGTTTTTAGAGTGGTTCGGTCAAATGACCTACATCCACTTGCGAGGCCTCTCTTCGATGAGGCTCCCACCTTCCACTAGCAAGTCTCTTGAAGGGGAAGGGTAAATACCCCTCTTACAACTTTCACAAACAGTTCACCCTCTTACAAATTTTCAAGAAGAAGGGAGGTGAACTCTAGCAAACTGAAAAACAAAGATTGCTAAGGCTTTTCCAAGACTTTTTTTCTCAATCACTTGCTGCTCAAAAGTTGTATTCTCAGCTGAGACTAGAGGGGTATTTATAGCCCTCAAGAGGATTCAAATTTTGGGCTCCAAAAATTTGAATCTTCTTAAGTTCCCGATGCTGGGAGGTGCCACCGCCCAGCCAAGCGGTGCCACCGCCCAGCTCTCGGGTGGTGGGCGGTGTAACCTCCCAGCCCAGGCGGTGCCACCGCCTGGCTCTCGGGTGCTAGGCGGTGCAACCGCCCAGTCTGGAGGTTCCACCGCCCGACACTTGGTTTCTTGGTTGGGCTTCAAACTTAGCCCAAACCAAGTCCAAGTTTGGGCCCAGTTGGCCCCTAACCCAGATTTAGGATTAACTCTTAATCCTAATCCTAATTTCAAGTGAACTACATAACTTGAAAACATTATAAGCATGTCTTCAACCGCGAACGTCGAATCTTGTTCCGGCGAGCTTTCCGAAGACCTTCTTCCGACGGACTCTCAGCAAGCTCCCAATCTTGTGATGACTTTAACGAGTAGCCGAGCCTTCTCGGTGATCTCCGCGAACCTTTCGACGATTTCTTCGGCGAACTTCCGACACGTTCCCGATTTCTTCTCGGTTGGTTCCGCCAGCATCTCCGATGAATCTTCGGTCTCTTAAACGTCAATTGAACCCGACTCCGGTATCCTTGCTTTATGTTTTCTGGTTATCGTAGTTTACCCTGCACACTTATCTCAATAATATGGATTAGATCAATCAACTCATCAATTGATTATATCATCAAAATCCGAGATACAACAATCTCCCCCTTTTTGATGATGACAATCAATTGATGACGGAGTTAAACATAACTCCCCCTATCTATATGCCATATTGTGAGAAGATACAAAACACTTGAATTCCATACCATTGGATTCAAGCAAAACCCGATAAGTTCTAACCGTAGAGCTTATCGTAATCCTTTTTAAAACAGTTGTAAGTACGAAACTTCGATGAAAATCATAAGTTAAATGACAAGGGACAAATTTTACTAAGAAAAAAAAATTTTCAACATAAATGACATGTTTTCATAATTAATCTTGTGATATTTCCAAGGATTTTGCAAGACATTCATATCACACAAGCTTTTGTAAGGCATGCTATCAATATGGTGTAAGTCATCACTTAGATATTACATAATTCTCCCCCTTTGTCATCAACAAAAAGAGAAAAGCCAACTACTTGATGACCATAGAAGTTAAAAATGATCATTGAATCATAAAGAAAGTTTAGCATTTAATAGTAAACAAAATTCATCATCCAAATGTACCAGAAATGATTTATCCAAAAGGAATCATCATTTAAATGATGACAAACTTTGAGCTTGTTTAAAAGTAAATAACACAGAATCAAGAGATACATCAATTTAATCCTTAGGAGGAAATCCACAGTGCTGATACATGATATCTATTTTTTCATTCATTTGTTGTAGTGTCTTCAAAATTTCAACTTGTTGATTTTGAATCTGTTCTTGCTGTGATTTGAGTTGATCTTGCTGGAACTTGATTTGAGAC
Organism: Musa itinerans; assembly: GCA_001649415.1. Lineage (NCBI taxonomy): Eukaryota > Viridiplantae > Streptophyta > Magnoliopsida > Zingiberales > Musaceae > Musa > Musa itinerans. The sequence continues at coordinate 26,135 of LVTN01001669.1, forward strand.
AGTTCTGCCATAAAGAGGTCTTCAGATGATGAAATGGGTGCTGATGGTGCTGCTTCAAAAGGACTAGAAGGAGATTCATTTCCCCTAATGATTGGAGTTTCAGTATGTTCTAATAGTGGAGGAATTGGATCAGTCCTTCTAGGTTGCCTAAACCATAAGCCATTGTTAAATGTGCACCTAAGTCTTTTCAGTAGGTTTTTATCTATTATGTTATATCGATCAATTTGGATAGTTTCTTCATCGGGTGGGATGCAAATGTCATAGGCATGAAGAAATCTAGTAATCAACCCCCCATATGGCAACATAGTAGATTTAGTCATAATATCCTGCATGTGTTGCCGAATTGAGTACCCAAAACAATTATTCTGACCGGTCATAATCCAATACATGGTACTCATTTCTATTTTACTTATTTCATCAAGATGAAATTGTTTGGGTAATATGATGCTTGTGATAATGTGATGAAGGATTTTAGAGTTGAAAGGCAGTAAATGTTCACAGCTCTTGGGTAGGAAGCCAAGGTTTGGATTTTCAAAAAAATTTTCTGCG
>LVTN01001670.1:10772-37396 GCA_001649415.1 Musa itinerans
TATATAGAGAGAGAGAGAGAGAGGGGATGAGGCAACGGCTCCACTGGACCCACCTGTGAAACACCGAATCTTCTGCTCACAAAGGTAAAAGCAGATGGTCGGAGTACGGGAAGGGCAAAATTGGCATAGCGGAGAAATGGCATGTCTCGTAAATAAATGCAAGAGCGTTGGTGGTTTGAAGCCGGTGTTGTGGTTGCCGGTTCTTTAATACGCAGCCGAGTCGGCGCAAAAACACCAAGTGCGTCCTGCGGACAAACCCATCCCTTCGTAAGAGAGAAGAGGCGTCCTCCCGATCCCGGCCTCAGCCTTCGATCCATTCCCAATCCCCCCAGTGTAAGTGATCTCTCGCCGATCGCTGGATCTGCCGTCTTCTCCCGTTAAATTATCTTGACTTTGCTGATCTATTATGGTCCCCGCGGAACCGATGGCGTAGACTGGCCGGCTGTTGGTTGCTTCCATTGATTTGACGTGGGAGTTTTGAGCTGTGGGTAGATTTTTAGTATTCTCGCTGTCGGAACTCGTGCGATCAAGGATTTCGTGCAAATCCTTGATGTTGCTAGATTGGGGTTAACCTGTAGATTTTTCTATTTGTGAAGGAGAAGTCTGGGGAGATTGCCGGATAGGAAAAGAATTGTGTTCTATAGGGCTTCTCTCTGGTTTTGGGAATGGGATAATGTATGTAGGTAATCCCAGAAATTAGGACCTTTTAGGGGCATCATTTAGTAACTATTGGACGTGGATTTCTGGTGTTTTATCTGTGATTTGTATCCATTCTTGGTTAGTCTTTTGAATAACTTTTTCGTGTTTGAAGGACCACCATGAGTGATGATGGAGATAGGACCTGTCCTCTGTGCGCTGAGGAGATGGATCTGACTGACCAGCAACTGAAACCTTGCAAATGTGGATATGAGGTATGTGTGCCTGCTGATTGGGAAACGAGAGAAATTTGGGTTTTAAGATTGAAGCACTTGTTACGTTTGACTTTGCTACAGATGATGTCTGAATTCTTAGAAGCGTTGAGTTCCATGTCTTGAAGTTGACGCACGATCTTTATCTTGTCTGCAGATTTGTGTTTGGTGTTGGCATCAAATAAATGACATGGCTGAGAAAGAAGAGACAGAAGGGCGGTGTCCTGCATGTCGCACGCCATATGACAAGGAAAGGATTGTCAGAATGGCTGCCAACTGCAAAAGGTTACATTCTAAGTGTTTTCCTTGAATGATTTATATGTTGTATAGCTTCATATGACACTAAATTTATACATTTTCTTTCTTTTGTATAGGATAGTTGCTGAGATAAATTCTGAGAAAAAGCAGAAATCTCAAAAAGCAAAGCTGAAAACATCTGCAGAAGCTAAGAAGCATCTTAGCAGTGTCAGAGTGATGCAACGAAACCTTGTGTACATAATTGGACTTCCTACTAATTTATGCGACGATAGTGTGCGTGCTTGATCTCTTTTGTTGTTAGAACTCATGCTTTAGGTAAACAAAAAGGGGTGCTTTTGAGGTTTCTCTGTGATTTGCAGATTCTTGAACGTAAAGAATACTTTGGTCAGTATGGGAAAGTTATAAAGGTGTCAATTTCTCGTCCTGCAAGTACCCCTACCCAGCAAGCATCAAGTAACAGCACATGTAGTGTGTAGGTCTTATTTATATCGACTTTGGTATTATTTTCTATTTGTTAAGAACAGAGCAATCGTTTGAATACCTCTCCAAACTGAGAAAGCTACTTACTTCAGCCATTATAACTTGTTTCTATGTTGTGATGATATTTATATTTGGGATCTAGTTTTGGATTTTTTTGTGTATTAAATTGATTTATTCAATAATTTTATCTCTTTCAACTTATTCTGCATTTTTATGTAGTTTCATGCTTGCACAATTGGGTTTATGAATTCTTGTTTTTTGTGAAATCAATTTCTGTGTTTTTCAGTAATTTGTTGCCAAACAAGCATTGCCACTTATGCATCTAGTGGTGACTATTTATATGCTAGGTGCATTGCATGTAGACATTCACTTAAATGCCTTTAGTATTTGAATCATGTTTGAATTTGAGGATCGTGTTAGTTTATATGTTGGTGCTAGATGTTGCTTGTTGGTACTACTGACTCTCTATATTTTTCTTTAGTTTACTTCTTCTTCTTTTTTTTTGACTTGGGCCATGTTTACTTTGTGGTGGTCTGATCTAGGATTCAGTCATTAATTTTTTCTAAGCTCACTGGGCCTAACCTTCTACTAGACAAAGGATGTATGTATATTTCTTCTCTTATCGTCTTCTGGTTTTGGTTGAGTATTGTGTATACTGTGATTTGAGATGCAACATGACTGATTACCAGCGGATCTAAAATAAATAAAGATAATTGAAGAATTTATGGCTGTATTTATGGAGTGCTTGGCCCTTGTAAGTTCATGAAGATGGCTTCACCTGGAAAACACATGTAACAACGAGTTTTCTACATGGTGTTTGCATAGGGCCTCAACTATAGCTTTTTGTGACCTGATCACGAAGTGTTTGAGAAGTATTGAATTCATGTTTAGTTTACCAATATTGGGTGCTCATATTTTTGTACCTTGTTGGACTAGGTATGTTACATATGCAAGAGAAGAAGAAGCTGTTCGATGCATTAAAGCTGTACACAATTATGTTCTGGAGGGTAAGACCTTGAGGTAAGCCAGTCATTTAGATTTCATTTGCATGACTTATTCATTTAACCTGTTCTTACCCTAATAGTTGTGTAGTTTACTTTTGTAGGGCATGTTTTGGTACAACGAAATATTGCCATGCCTGGTTGAGAAATATGGTACAGAAAGTAGCCTGTTTCTTGACTTCTGGATTCTTTTTTACTATAATTTTGATAAACTTTGTTTCTTGTCAAATTTCATCACCAGTAATTATCTTGGTTCTTCAGACCTGCAGCAATCCAGATTGTCTGTATTTGCATGATATAGGCAGCCAAGAAGATAGTTTCAGCAAGGATGAGATTATTTCAGCTTATACAAGGTAATAGATTAGTATATCGTACAACCTTCCATCTCAAATGGAATGCTAGATTATTGCTGTTGACTTTGAGCTATTGCAGTATGACAACATGTTTTTTTATGGAAGTTAAATAAGCTTAATTCTTTGTCATAAATAAGTATTGTTTAATAGTGCATCCATCATGCAAGTGTTCGATAAACTTTGATTATAGCACGTATGCATTTCCTTTAACCCTGTAAATTCTTTGGTTTTCCAAGAAGCTTTTTTTGGTCCATCACGCAAGTGTTCGATAAACGCGTATGCATTTCCTTTAACCCTGCAAATTCTTTGGTTTTCCAAGAAGCTTTTTTTGGGTGATATGAGGTACTGGCAGAGAAGTTTTTCTTCATCTGATGGAAATTTCTACTAATATCCGTTACTCTTGACACTATTCTGCTCTTTGATTCATTTTCCTTGAATTGTCTTACATGTATTCTTATATAGCACTGCAGCAATGTAGGACGAACATAATCAAACGAAAACTCAGTGTAAATGATTCCTGTTGCACATATGCATTTCAGAGATACTGTTTTGATTGAGTTTTCTTCTACACATCTGTTTGCTGTCATTGCTATGAGCCTATGATTATTATTTGTGAAGCTTTTTCATCATATTTTGCATAGGGATATCCTTGTTAGAAAATTCTAATTTGTTATAGATAGTATGTTTGTATCCTAGTTGCACATAAGCAACTTATGCTCATCAAATAATATGTCTCCCTTTCCTCAGTTATGCTCAACTGGTGTGTGTCTCGGGTCTTTAATATACATGCTGGAATTAGCCACCACAGAAGTTGCATGAGGCTTTCTTCACACTCAAGGTTTCATAGTTCTAAGAAGATGAGAACTCTTTACTGTCAGATCTAAGTTGGCCACTTAGTGCAGTTCTCTAGACTTTAAGAGTAACTTCATGAAGTGATGTTTTGTTCTAGATAGCCAAGTGTAAGAGGAATGTCTAAATTAAATTTGGTTCAACATAGTCTAACTCAAGCAACAGTTACGCAATAGGGATCTAAGAAAGAAAGTTCATATTTGAGTATTATAAATTCTGTATAAGAAAGCCTCTGGTTAGTATATTATAAAAGTAGGATCGGCATAATTTAATTCATTATTTAGTGATTCTGGCAATCATCAGGTAAAGGTGTACAAAAGCTTTGGAGAAGTCTAGAAACTTAATCTTGGTTACAGTGGCTAACTATGTCATAAACAAGTAAACACTATCTATACTTAAAAATTTTAAACATCAATACAATTCAAACAGGACTAGGCACCTAAAAAAGCAGCCAGTAAAAAGTGGTGAATATTAATCTAAAAATACTAAAAGAATAATAATGATATGACTCAATAGCAGTCAAACTTGACAGTTCTGGCTTAGCCTAAGCTTAGTCAAGATCCAAATTAAACTTAAAGGCAATAATTCTGCATGAAATGCTTTCTTTGCATGGATCTCGCCCTTGAGATCTCTGAGTTCCAATGCATGATTTGCAACCCAAGCATCAGGATAGCACTTGAGATTGAGTTCTCTGTCGATATCCAACACATTCGTTCACACTTTCTCATACAGCTTTCTGGCTTATAAAAATTTGTAAATAAATTCGACAGAAAGAAGGGTTCTGACTTCTGAGTACCTAGTAATATGATGACATCTGGATTGACAAACATTTAGTACAAGCTGCTGTATGATTTGCATGATGTCCTGTACTTAAGAATTATTGTTATTGAGTATTGTAGTGCCTGCTATCACACTTTCAGTGCATATATGGCTAGATTATTTTGATAGATATATGCTTGCACAAACTGAAATAAGTTTATGTACTTGTTGCTGTGGATATGTTGGATGCCAGCCTTCTTAGTCATACCAAGTTTACTTTCTCTATAAGCATATCATGACAGCATTTGTCTTAAGCACATGTGATCACCATATTATGTTGAGATTCATTCAGTCACAACTGGTAAATTGTATAGAGACAGCACAGACGTGTACAACATTGAAGCCCTCCACAATTACTATTCTACTGTCTTAGGTTCACTAGTTGCATATTGCAATCATCTTATTGCACTTGATGAGGTTATTATTATTGCCTTGTTCTTCCACAGAATCTAAAGTAATCTTATGAATTCAGTGTTTGCTCTCCCTATTACTCAACTTTTGGCTTATTGTGCTTGTAGGAGTAGGGTTCGACAAATTGCTTCAAATAATTCTCAACAGCATTCAGGAACTGTTTTGCCTCCTCCAGCCGATGACTTTTCTAACAGTATAACAGCTTCAAGCAGATATCACATCAGAAGTGCCTCAAATGTAAATTCTAATGCTTTGATAGTCACTTAAAAAAAAAGCTTTGATAGTCCACTGAGGCTTAGGACTTATTTTGAGTTAGGACCTGCAACTTATTTAGTCTGTAGTAAACCATATTGATTGTGGCTATAAATTTTTTGTATATGCTTTGTATCATCACATTTACTGATTGTACATGCAAGCAGAGCATCTCAAGCCAGGCCAAAGGTTCTCCTCCTAATAGCAATGCTGGGAAGCCCACTGTTCTTCCGGCTGGTGCTTCATGGTGTGATTCTTGCTGTTCCCTTCTTTTTCGGATTTCCCAGTCTATCAAAGTCAATGTTCAAATTTCTTGCATGCAGGGGTCTTCAAACTTCGAACTGCCGGTCTCCTGTTGCAAGTGCAGCATGCTCTCAAGTTTCCCATGCCAAACAAAAGGTAGAGATGGTTGGTAATTTGTGTTTGCCTCCTGTATTGACTGAAAGCACAGATCATCCTTCTGCATGGAATGATGAAGTAGCTACAATATCCAAGGTGCCTGAAAACCAGACTTTAACAACTAATAAATCACCTTTGTTATTAATGGAAAGTACTAAGCAGTCCTCTTCGAGGCATAATTTTGTGGATATGACGCCGAAAATGCCAGCAAACCAAGAATCACTGCAAGTTGGTGACATTTCTCAACCTGTAGAACCTTTGAGGTCATCACTGGAGGCGGTTGTAACAAATGATTGTTCATCCAGATCTTCTTCATTGGATGACATTGTTGTGACATCAAAGCTTGGTGAAGAAAAACCAATGTCACATTCGGATTGCGAGTTTATGCCTCTTATTGACGAGCAGAGCCAAACAGTTGTATCAGATGTATCAACTATAGATCTCTCGGACATCCCTCGTGCTTCGCAAGTGCCCTCAAATTTCTCATATAGCCTTCCAGTTAGTGCATCAGAAGATAACGGAACATCCATTTATGCAAATGGTGACAACACAAAGGCACTAAATAGCACTATTTCTAAAGGTTTTGATAGACAATTCAGCAGGTCTGGTTCTGGTAGTGCTACTCAAGGTTCTAGTATTGTCAATGGGGTAACACATAGTTTATGCTCAAGTTTGTCTTCAGTAACTATAGATAGCCATGTTAGAGCTGATCAGTTGCATGTGAACCAGCATCAATTTTCAAATGTTAATAGTTTTACAGCTGTGATGCCTCTGACAAATGACTCCGATTCATCTTCATTGAACAAAGCCCTGCTGTTGCTTGATAAGGATGCTAGTAACAGGTTAAGGGACCGGAGTTGCGAGCTACTAAAGGAAAAGTCAACCTCTGCAGTTAATAACAAAGATGTCTCCCTACTTCCTTCTGACAATAAAGTACTTAGAGTTTCAGATACTGTTGATCGACTATCTTCTTCAATTTACCTAAATCATTCACACAATAGCGGTAATTGTTCAAGTTCTACTTCTTGGAACACCTATGTCCAAGATAAACAAACCCCAAGAGTTGGCAGAAATATGGACAGATATTCGGAGACGGCCATGTTTCTATTAGGCGATAAAGAATCTGCATTGCCCAATGGTCACAAAGCTTATGAGCAAAACAATTGTTCACCTGGGAGGGGTTTTCAGTGTCCTGAGATGAACTGCAATGAAGAAAAGGTGAAATCTTCAGGAAGAGTTAATGATATAGCCAGTTCTAACAAATATGCAACTGTAGAGATAAAGAGGGAGAGCAGCATCATTTCGGATATACTGTCACTAGATGTTGATCCATGGGATGACTCCTCAGCTACAAGTAATAGTTTTGCTAGACTGCTTGGTGAAACCGAAAAACAAGAAAGCTCCTTTAAATTATTAAGTTCTTGGAGATGCAACAACAGCAATCAGTCTAGGTTTTCTTTTGCCAGGCAAGAATGCCAAGGGAGTGTTGTACAACCTACCAGAGGTGAGGCCCATGCACAGATGTTTTGCTCATCACATGATTCATTTGAACACGGGCTTCGAAATGGAACTATGTTCGATACTTTTGAGTCTCCCAACACTGTCATCAACAGCAACCCTGTTGTCTCATTTGACAAGGCTGCTGGTAAGTGCTTGCTTATTATTAATATGTTCATCAACCCACAAATTTGTTCACTTGCAATAACTTTTTAATATTCTTGTTGCTCTTTTGCTGTTTCTGATATCTCTAAGTTCACTTTTATATATGTGTGCTTTCGTTTTAACTATTTAGATTCTTTCAATATTTAAATGGGAGCCTGTGAGTCCTTTAGACGAGGTTTCAATAAGCAGTCTTTGCAGCCGCACACCTGGATCAGTGACATAACCCTGTTATCACCCTGTATGCAAGGCAAGCCCGTATGCATATTGGCCTCTTAGCCTCATCACATACCTTATATATGTGGCAGCATCATGTGATTCGGCTGCATAATTGGAACACACATAACACATGCAGCTGCATAAGGTGCATAAAGGCTAAAGCCCAAACTGGTGCAATCTGTCTAAAGATTATATGTTTTGATGAAACAAGAGAGCCTTCAACCCTTTCTCTGACTCGTATCTTTTTTTCACTCTTTCTTCTGTCCGTGCCCTAGTTTGTGACTGCTTCTCCACATGTTTATTCCCACTCTTTGCCTTCCTCAAGTATATTGCTTTCCAGCAGACGCAAGCTAAGGAGTTCCATATGGCTTCTCCTTTCAGACTTAGTCCACTATGACCATGCCCTCTTGGTCACCTATATATGATGCTGCATGGATCTATGCAATGACAATGTGAGATCTGCCTTCTGTTATTTGTTCTGCTAATTATTCCAGGAAAGAGGTAAACTTGGAGCATTGGTTTCTCGAAAGCCTTTTTCCCCTTTTGATTGGGGAACTTTTTTTTGCTATAGTTCTTTTTTGTATTTCTTTCATGGACTATGTTCCCAATCTGCTGCTTTTAAAATTATACATTTTTGTTGTGGTAAGCACTCCCATGCTGCATATGCATTATGCAGTTTCTGGACCTGCATAGTGCTTCTCGCTTATTGTCAAATTATTCTAAAAAAAAAACTATTGTCAACTTTGCATGTTGTTGCCAGCAAGCCTGATCCATGGGTCATGGGTGACTATACACAATTACCACAGCATTTCTCTTTTTATACGTAACAGGTTTCTGTCACTTCCACGATAATTGACCTTAAATACTAAGCAATGAATTCATTACATGGACATGGTATTTTGAATGTGAGATTATTTTTTATTTAGCATATCATGCCAATATGAACTTGACTAACAATTCTGTGCTGTCGTTTAAATTTGTTTGTGTGGGTTGTCGATCTCTGTTTGATATTCATTCGCTCATGAATGGAAGGCACTTTGAAGGCTAAGATATCAGCTCCACCTGGATTTTCCACTCCAAGCAGAGTACACCGTCCAGATTTTTCTTCTCAAGATAGATTCTACCAAACACATGAGGCAGTGTTCTCAGGTTTGTATATCAAATTTGTCCAGTCGTCTTGCAGGACCTTCAGTTCCTTAATGTATTTTTGTTTTCTTGCAGAAAATCATCTGCTCAGTGGTGCAGTTGAAAATCATTATCAAGCACAAATATCTGGAAATCCTAGTGATATAGAATTTATTGATCCAGCAATTTTGGCTGTCGGCAAGGAGCGAATGTCACTTGGAATAAATAATGCTGGGTTGGGCCTTAAATCTACATTTCCTGCACAAATTAGCGTTTCAGATAGTGACCCAAGGATTCATCTATTGAGGCCGCAGTCTCTTTCTTCTTATCACAACATGGATATACCAGAGTCTGCGGGAAACAGATTCTTGCAATTGGGTGATACATATATTACATCTCAACTTTCAGCAGAAAACCGTAGGGGTCTTTCTCCAATTGCACAGATATCATTCCAGCAATTGAGAAATAAACAATTTTTTAACAAACAGTGGGATGGCTTGAACGATTTACGGACTGGAAGTGATATGGGTTTGAGGGAAGCTTTGAGGAATGAAAGATTTGGGCTAAGCTATTCTAGCAATGAGGAACGAAAATTTCTTTTCCCAAATGGTGATCTATATAACAGGGAATTTAGGATGTAGTGGTTAACTGTCACAATGCAGCATTTGTCCATTGTCCATGTATATGCCCTTGCATCTCTGAATAAATAACATTGGTTCTTTTTAGCAGACAGGTTAGTTGATGGACACGTGTGCTGCAACTTTCAAAGGTTGGCTGTGCATTTTGAAAGTGAGAGTATACGTTCAGCCTCTTCCATCAAAGATTAAGATGGGTTTTATCTATCTGTATCAAGTTTGAGAATACTAGGAGAATCATTGGTTCTACAAAACCAAAGCTCTGACCTTTTATGATAGGTGACACTTAAAATGTTGAATTTTGGAATTTTCTGATCTTGGATTGTCTTGGGGAGCAAAGTCTGTCGATAGAGAGCTTTTTAATTGATGGTGGTTGTTAGGAATTAGAGTGTTGCCGCATAAGTTTTCAAAATATAATGCACGCCAGATGAGTGGTCTAAGACTGAATGCATAAGTGGAGCAAACTTACCAATAGTTTCTTTAATATAATGTTGGAGAAATGTTGATCAGCTCCACATTAAAAGGAATGCCCAAGCGAGTGATGAGCGAGCTCATGCTGAAGTTCTACTTGTTTTGTCGGCTTGGAGTTTACACAACACTGTCAGGTAGGTTTATCATTGCCTTTTCAGATCTTTTTACATCCTGCATTGACTAGCAACTATTTTTGTTCTGCTACTTTTAAAGTTGTCAGGTGATATTCTACTATGCTTTACTTCGTGAAATTATTTGGAATTGTCAACAATTTTATGATGAATGTCAAACTATAGAATTATGTAGAGTTCTGATTGAAGGCTACATGTATGTATAATAATTTTTAATCTAAGAGCAATATACATGTTGGTGATTGGATAATGTTTGTAATGGCTTTGACATTTCTTGGGAAATATTTACTGAGGAATTTTAATAACCTCAAGTAAATATTTACTGAGGAAATATTTACTGAGGAAATATTTTAATTGACAAATTAGTCAACATAATGTCTGTTGCAAATGGATAGATGAAATTCCTGGATAGTCCTAATGATGCCCATTTCCATGTTGTGCATCTTAATCTGAAACCTATATTTGCTGGTTCATGATGTAATAGTAGTATTAAAGGATTCATACAAGGGACAGAAGCTGGACTAGCCATGGTTGGGCTTCTATCGCATCACTTGAGGCTGTTACATCTGGACTTCTAAGTTGCATTAAGTGCCATTCTCTTGCAACAAGGTTCATCATCTTGTTAAGTATCTTTTATGTTTGCTCCTGCAATAGTTGCTTATTTTTTGCATGTATTCTCTCTTTTTTGACTGTTTGTCAATTAAAGAAGATTTTTTGGTGTTTCTGGTAAGAATTTCTTTGGTTAAATGTTTATTAGACCTCATGTTACAACGTCAGACCAAGTTATTTAAACAGTAGATGCAGTTAACTTCTTGGTGTTTTAGACATTTGGATTTAATCTCTTTCCTGTTCTTGCGCTCTTATTCTCAGCAATTCATCATGTTTTATCGGGTCCTTTCTTGGGTATTCTTGCTGCCTTGGTGCATGGTTCTACCATGGGGACAACAGGAAGAACTGTTGATGGAGGTACTGTTGGATATTTCTTACACGGTGGAAGCAGGCCGGCTCGTGAAAGGGTTCTGTTTTCCTCCATGAATGCTGATTGATTCACGGAGGCTTCAAGGACCTTTTCCGATGATGACCGACGGACTTCGCCTGACAAATTTAACTGTGAGTATGATGTTTGACTTGAATTAAAAATCTGATTTTGTCATGTAGCAGGGTAGCTGACAGGATTTACATAGCCGATGAAACATCAGATTCGGATTGGTTATGTAGTTTGTCTGCTACTATCTTGCTAATGAAATCCAAAGATTAAAGGTGTGCGCTTAGCCTTTCTCAAGGTAGAAACATTAAATTAAAAAAAAATCTTCTAATTTGGTTTCTTAAGAAGGATTTACTTTTTTTAATCCTCGTAGATGTGTGATGCAACATATTTTTGAGAAGCTGTATAAGATTGTTTTCTGAAATGTGATAAAAAGGATACTGCTATCTGTAGAAGCTCCAGATACAATAATTTTTTTTTATAAGAAAAAAAGTACAATAATAAGAAACGCTTGTGAAGAAAGGTGCTGTTTTTTTCGAAGGCGAAGAACATGGAGTTTCTTTTCCAAAATTATGGGGTGGTTTACATTAGTGGACAAAAAGGTAAGAGATTTACATGATTTATTCTGATGTGCACCAAAGAGAATCTCAGTCATCAAATTATGTCTTTGTTATCTGCCATGTGTCATTCCAAATTCTAGTGGTTACATCTTTAGGGAAGGAGAAGAACATGGAGTTTCTTTTCCAAAATTACGGGGGGGTTTACATTAGTGGACAAAAAGGTAAGAGATTTACATGATTTATTCTGATGTGCACCAAAGAGAATCTCAGTCATCAAATTATGTCTTTGTTATCTGCCATGTGTCATTCCAAATTCTAGTGGTTACATCTTTAGAACAATATTATATAGTCTCATCAATTATACTAAACCGACGTTGTACTTGCTACTAAAATATATTACAGATCAGATTCCATTGAACCGCATTACCAATGATAAAGAGAAATGCATTTGTCAGCATGATTAGCCCAGTCAGTGCATGGGTTAATCATTGCAAACAAAAATTATATTTCTTAGCTTGTCTACGGTGACCGACTGTAACTTGTAACTGCAGTCGGTGCGAGTAAAAGTGCTGCAGAGCATCAAGTTGAACTCCAAAGTCACTCGGTTGTCCGAAACATCGTAGCATCTAAATCCCACAACACAATTGGATTCAGAATCACTATCCATTTCAACAACTCTAGAGCAATTAATATACGAACTAAGTTGGACCCAAATAAGGTCAACGAAAGAGCGTCAAAGCAGTGACGAGCATAGTCACATGGCACGAGAGCCATATAAATTTCATTATTACTACAGATGAGCAGCCAAAGTAAACCCTCTCTCTCTCTCTCTCTCTACCCAGGAGATGGTTTTGGCTATGAGTGACAAAGGATAAAGAGAAAAGGAATATAAATAGTGGTAATGTTATGACAACCCAGAGAGAAAAAGGAAATGAAATCAGCTTCTTGAAGCTTGCTGAATCATGACATTTCTTTTGTGTTCAGGTTTATATGGGTTTAGATGGATGATGGTAGAAGTCTTAACGATGGAAATAACCAAGAAGTTTTTTTTTGTTGGGGGGGGGTGGAGAAGAAAAATACAGATCTTTCATGCAAAAACGAGTAGCAGAATACACTTATGATGGAGAATCGAACAGAAAAGCATGAATGAGTAAATTTGGCTAAGCTAAAGCCCTATCAACTGTGATGAGCAGAAATACACTTTCAGCAAGCTTATATTGTATTCCTTGCACTGCAGGAGATCAACAAAAAAGAATGTGAAGTTCTTGAATGATCTTTATATACCATGAGACAAACAAGAAACATCATTTGTAAAAGATAACAAATATGCGGTACCATGATCACCTATGCCTCAAAATTGACAAAAGCCAATGATTCTATTACCCATGAATGCATATCCAATAATAACACAAGAATAGCTTTGTCTAACCTGGCAATATCAGTAGACCTGTCCTCTTTGAAACTCTTTCACCACAATACTATTTGGTGGAACATAAGATGCTTCCATTAGTAAACAGCTACTGCATGCACAAAACAGACTTTCAACGAGCATGATAGGTGAGACTTACTAAATGCTCAAGCAACTATTAGCATCTTGATCTTGTTGACTGGCTGTGAGAGTATGACGAAGACAAAACCTGCACAGAAATGTTTCTTGACTAAAATAAAGTATTTATGAGCTCAAACATACTGAAAATTATAAATATACAGGCTGTTTCAAGACCTGTAGGTTTTGCTAATCCTATGATTTTGCCTTCTTGCTAATGGCCACCACATGGTGGTGCTGAGAAAATCACCAATGGTAAGTAAGGGAGATAAGCGAAAAATAGAATGATGAGAGTGTAGGCATGAGAGGTCTCTCTCTATATGAGCAAACCTTCACTATATATGACCCAGCATCTAAAAATTATCTTTTTTTCTCTTATCAAATCACAGTGAAATCTTGTTCTCACTACTCGCAGGATATTATTCCATTAATGGGATTAGTTTCTCATCTTAAATTACAACTACCCTCATATGCTTGTCTCATTCTACCGACACTTTGCTTTACACCGACTTCAAAAGCAACTACTGCTATTATGTCTATTAAATTTTTTTTTTCTTTATGCACTTTATTAATCATGAAGTCGCAATGGAATTACCTGATACATCTTAGGTCCTTTTTTAAGCAGATATCCTACACTGTTCAAATTTTCCACAAATGTATCTATATCTGGAACCCGCAAACTGATTTTGTCTGCCAAGCTGTATATCTCCTGAGAAAACAAATAAAAGGTATTGTCATGAATTAAGAGAAATGAGTACCATCCACATTTTATGCAATCAAAGGAATCTTTTTTGCTGCTTACAGAAATTGAGAAGCAATCTTTTTGCTGCAACTCGGACTGTTTGTGAAGAGCACTCAGGAATCTTTTTGCCTCCTTCTGTTGACTCATCCCACCACTTCGTGCAAAATCGACAAAACCACGCTCATCAACATATTTATCATACAAGGATTCTTTCATTATCTCGACCACGTCCTGCCAACCACATGAAGTTGCTTAATGATAATTTAATGAATTTCTGATAACAAAGCAATATCTGCGGCAGAACCAAACTTCTGCTACCAACTGCTTGGCATGAGAAAACATCTATTTGGACACCAACAAATTGCTGCATGGTAACAGTACACTTAACCAACTTTTGATAATTAGAAACTCATGTAGCATCTAGAGAAGACACAAAGAAAAGGGTGGCATAGTACATAAGACTCCCGCAAAAGCAATATTTAGAAAGGGTCCATAAATGCTGTCTTAATTTACAAGCCAAGAAACCGATTCCATAACCCAAGCCCAAGCCACCTAGATTGCAAAGGAGTAATCTTATTGTGATACCAAGGCTAGCCCTCTAATTGAGGGCCTAAAATGAATGTGTTATTGTAATTAATAATTGATGAAGACGAAGTAGAAAAATAATGCTTCCAAAGATGATTTATCTGCCTTTTTATTTCTGATAGGATATATCAAGTTTTGTGTATTCAAATGCACTTTATAACAAGGTATGCAGTACCAAATGGTATCGCCCAGTACGGGCGGTACGTACCGGTCCGATGGCATACCGGTACGCGGCCCGCCCGGTACCGCTACAGTGCTACAGTAATATACTGCAGCGCACTACAGTACTACAGTAATGAAAAATATATATAAAATTATTCGGTACACCAGGGTGTACCACTCGGTACGCCCTGGTGTACCGCTCAGTACACCGGTACCATACCGTACCGAGCCCGGATCGAAACGCCAGTACGATACGGTACGGCGAACCTTGCTTTATAGTATATTACTCCTAAAAAGACCATAAATCAAGTTAGTTAATAACATGCATGACATGCACTGCACATAAATATAAGAGTTCATGAGGACAAACAGTTCGGAAGACTACCATTGCATCTTCAGCGGTCATTTCTTCTCTGAGATCCAATCGAGCACGAGCCTCTGCAAGCCTCACTAGGCTTTCCAACTGCCTTGCAGTGATAGGTGTGCCATCAGCTGAAGTACTATTATCTCTAAGTTGCAAATAAAATTTCTGCAAAATCTCAGCTGCTGGTCTAGACATCCTTATGAAAAAGAAGACACAAGGTTCGTGACAGCAAAACAAAAAAATTATCACGAGTGACACAACCTTTAACATAAATTAATTACCTAGGGAAGATGAAGTTTCTTGCATAAGCAAGATACTTGCGAATAAGAGGACCAGGAAGGGGAACAAAGTCCTTGTCTTTCACCGGGTCCAGTCTCAACCTTGAACCCAATGAACCAATACGAACACCTACCTCCATGTTCTTGTCAGATTGCATAGCTGCGTAAGCTATATTTATTTTTTTGTCACATGAACTTCAACTTTTTTAATAAACAAAAGAGAGATAGTACCTGTGCATTGCTTCTTGGTAGAAAACAAATGCTCTGAATTCCTTGTATGAAGCTGCAATATGAGATTTAACATCTATCAAATATCTAACAACGATATGGATCGGCTCTCTCATATGAAAAATAGGTACATAAATTTTGATGGTAGTATATTTCATGTCATCCTTATGCTTACAAAAATGAAGAACGTTATCTGCATGGTGCACATACAACAGAGCCCCACAGCAATTACAATCAGTATGGTGACTTACTGCCATTATATGGTCAGAGACACACTTATCCAGCAGCTCATCTGGTTTGTCCAGTAAAATGAAAACCAAATCGAATCGTGAGAGGAGAGCAGCACTCATTCTTAAATTTTCATTGACAGTTTTTGCCCGGCTGCAATGATTATTGATAACAAATGAAAGCTGCTCAAATAGATGACATAGACCAACAATGCAACAACTTAAAATAGTAAGTTCAAGCAAATTTGAGAAGGCAAACCATTGGAAAAATAAGATACTTTTGTAGTCCTGAATTAAAAGAAACCCAAAACAATTGAAGCGATTCATGACAATACTGCAGTTTACGAAAGTGAAGATAACAATAAAGAATTTTATGAGGAAAAGGTATCAATAATATGAGAAATATGGACAACTGATTCTTGAGTAAAATTTGGACATTTTCTAGTGCATTAATGTTGCTATAATCATAGAAAAAAAGACTGCTTCCATTACATTGTCTTATTTGATCAATGTTATTGCAACTAAGGTAGCATTTCTAATGATTGTTAAAAACAAACACAATCTGGAACATTATATCATTTATTGACAGATAAGCTTGAAGCAACTAAATTATAACAAGTTTCTCTAACAAGATGCCATCTTTACTCAAAAGTTTCCGTTTTCTTAAGGGATTTCACATATAAGCCCTGCATTGTCCAAAAATTACATAAAACTCCCATGCACCTAATCCACAAATAACTCATATTGTCTTGGAAAATACCCTTTCTTTGTAATATACTTCTACATAAATCTGAAACATAATTATGAAACAATCCTCACCCACTCAGCTTGCTGCTATCCCTATGCTATACCAAATTGAGACCAGCTCCTTTTCCTGTGTTCACCACTACCACCACCTTTTCTTTTACTTAAACTCATCACATTGTCGCCATCACAGCCACCGCCACCATCTCCTCCTCCTCTTCCCCCTCCTTCTCCATCATTCACATCCAGGATGTCATTGCTCCATTTTGAAACCATGATTATTGCCATGTAACAAACTGCACCTACCACGTTACCTTCCTCACCATGCTCCACCCATTTGTCACTCCACAGCACTGTGGTTTTATAGTTTGTCCATCCTTGTCAATAACAACCACAGTCCCCAAATTCAGCACCATTGCCATCACTATCTTCGTCATTGTTGCCTCTTATCCTCAAGAACTACCACTATCAAGAACAATATAGAGGTGAAGGTTAAGAGCAAAAGAGACAGACAAGGGTAGTTCAAGTACTTAAGTTCCAAATCTAAATATAGCATACAAAACAAAGAGATATTCAAGATATAATTATGTAAAAGTCATGTTGAGTTCCAGATATAAATAAAGAGGGGATTTTCTATGATTTCACAGTAAAATGAGTGTTATATATGAAAAACCCTTCTATAATTTAAACCCCAGGACATCTATGAATAAACAAAAACAAAACCTACAATCATCAAAAGATCCAGAAGAATTGGTTATACAACTTAATTTATCCCTTACAACAAAACACTACTTTTTTGTCACATCCAGTGTGCTGTCCTCATAACATGTATCCCTAGGTCTTTCCTGAAAATCTATTCCATCAACATTATGCCTTAATTAAATTTTCCTTTCGAAAATCAAATTTTGGTC
The DNA here is from genome assembly GCA_001649415.1 of Musa itinerans. Classification (NCBI taxonomy): domain Eukaryota; kingdom Viridiplantae; phylum Streptophyta; class Magnoliopsida; order Zingiberales; family Musaceae; genus Musa; species Musa itinerans. The sequence goes on from LVTN01001670.1 coordinate 28,075, forward strand.
TGAGCATATTCACACTTGTCCATGGGCAACCAGAAACATTAACAGTGATATCATTCTCTTCTTTTCCATTTGAAAGGAACTGTAGACTTCATAATGAAGAGTTTCTGTAGCTAGGAAATCTTAGAACACTATTCTTAGTAACTAACTTTTCCTTTGACTTGCCTAACTAGAATAAGAGAAGTTTCATTTGAGCATTAGATAGAAGCTCACACATGATATATCACTATTGAGGCACACGAATGAAATTTCCTAGGACAATAATCTAAAAGGTCTGAAGAAGCAACTGGGAGAAACTTGCTTATAATGACCGCCAACAGGATTTGCTGCTGCTAAAACAGAGGTACGAGCTGACAAACTTGCCACCAATCCAGCCTTTGCAACAGAGACACATTGTTGTTCCATGGCTTCCAGTAAAACCTAAGAAACTGAATTCAATTAGGATTTCCAAATTCTTCATAAGCCCAACGATGAAGGCACCTTTTCATGGATCATCATATAACTATCATGGTACCTGATGTTCCGCAGACATTTTATCAAACTCATCAATACAGCATAACCCACGATCAGCAAGAACCATGGCACCTGTGGTAAACCCGTCAATGCTAATCATCAAGATATATAGCATACAACATATGAGTACAAGTGCACGTGCACCTGCATATATGACAGCTGCCTTTTGTAATGATTACTTAAACTAAAGGTTATATTAAAAGAAGGCTGGAAATGTAGTTTTCTTGCAGCCTCACAGAGATATTAATGACAAACGGAACATGGAAATAGATATATAAAAGTTAACACCGAAAATATGCCAAAAGTTCATGTATACCAGCCTCAAATGCATAATCACTTGTCATAGGATCTTTAACGACAGCAACAGTTAGGCCAGCATTAGTAGTTGCATTGCCACAAACATAGATGCCTCGCGGGGAAACTGCTGCTGCTGCTTGCAGGAGTTGGCTCTTACCTAATCCAGGATCACCTACAACAAAGATGATAAAGCCTATATAAACAAGTGTTTTATGCCAAAATACAATGATAAATCTGCAAGCTGCAAATTAAGCAGTAAATTTACAAAACAGACAAGCTAGAAAGAATTCAGTAAACAAAGTGTAGATTGCAATTACCAACAATAATGACATGAATATCTCCTCGAACTGGGACCTTGTTTTGATCCACCGAATGCTTTTGCACCCCCCCAAATAGTGCAAGCACAATGCCAGCTACAAAGAGGATCAAACTTATCAACAAAAGCACAGTAATCCCTTGTAGATGCAAATTCCCACTAAATTAAATCAGAAATAAGTAATCACCAGGTCTGGCCAATGGAACACATTTTCATTTTAGGACAAATTTAAAATTTTAATGCTGATAGTATAGACAAACAAGTATGATTGTACAATGACAATGAAAAGGATGACGAAACAGTAGTAAGTGTGTAATCAACAATAGCAATGGTGGCAATAATTGTACAAAGGTAATAGACCTAAAAAGGGAAGTGTCAAGTAGCATGGTAGAGGTTTTGGTCTGATAATTTTGGTGGATAGATATCTGCCAGGTCAACTCAAATCACCTGCTTCTTTATAATTGACAATATACTTGCCTCATACTGAGCAGCTTTCTGTCATAACATTTATTTAGTTGTGACAAAGAGTAATGACTGTGACAGTCAGACTTATTAGAAACACCTAAGGCATAAAGCTCACTGAACTAAGTTTTGGCTTTTGCATTAGATGAGGCTTATAATCTGTACTGAGGCATACCTTGAGCATGCTTCTTAGAGCTTTTCGGATGTTCTAGCTAAGAAAGCATGCCTCTATAATTTTAGTTTAATCTTGAGTACTGTGACATTTCTTGTGATGCAAACAGTCATATTAGTTTTATTGGTAAAAGATGTAAAATAATTCAGTTCCTGAAAAAAGGAAACAGGGCAATAAATAGAGCATTTTTTCCTGCACCCGAGAAATGAGAAGACTGAACAACTGGGTTTGTTGTTGCCAGTCAAAGTGACCTAGAGATGATGGTGTATTATTGGTGGTGGTTGCACTCTTTTTCAGTGATGATGGAGGTAAAATGCCTGAACTGTGTGATATATTCATATTATCTGAAATTTAGATCCTGTGGAAAGGATTTCTTTTAACATGCTAAAGAAATTTTAACCAGGTTTTCTTTCTTTTGGTATCTTTCAAATAAAAATGGTCTTTTCTCTTGATTTCTTTTCTTGTCTCCATGACCGCATGATCAGTTGGTCAAAAAATAAATGACAAAAAATGCATCACTGTCAAAAAATAATAATAATAATAATTGGTATTGTCAATGGAAGTTAGGATAAGTACCATTATAGAATGTAATAATCTGTCATTAAATACTGACAAAGATAAGACTTTAAAGAACCTTTTAGTAGAAAAGGTTTCATTAGAATAATTCCGCTTAACAGCACATATCGTCAACGAAAATAAGCATACCTTTCACAAGTTCATGCCCATAGATAGAGGGGCAGAAAGAATGAACTATCTGACGGAATATATCAGAACCATGCTCCTCAGAGAATTTCACAATAAATTGAAGATCTCTGGGTGAAAAGGAAAAAAAATCAAACAGCATATAAGCTCCACTTTCAGAATTAGTTACACGAACATCCTCAGTACTCTGAGATTTTGAGTTTCTAACAGAAACTGCTTCCAGATATAGATAATACAGCCCCTGATTCTTGTTTTTGGACCTTCCTGGAAAATTGCAGAAGTTCACTTTATTTCAATCTACACCAAAACATGAAGAAACAAATAATATATTGCTTCTCTTGCTTCCCAAGAGAGAAAGAAAGAAGAGTGTAATTTCCAAATTCTTAAGAAAATGAGCCACATAGCACAAGATGATATAGAAAAAGTTATTATGTCATGAAATTACCATGTCATAACCAGCAAATACAATAGCAGTCATTAAGAATTTTAGGCAAACACATGAAAACAAGAATTCAGTGTTAAACACAATTTGTGTATAAATGTCACTTGGAATATGCAAAATTATGCAATAATTCATGGAACAATAAGGTTGTAGTGATGGTTTTACTTCTTGAAGTACGCAAACAGTCCAAGCAGAAACCATCTCAACTGCGCACACTAAGAATCAGAGGGCAAGATGGAAGCACCAGCCACAGAGCTGCATGTTTTTGTTCAAAGGAGAACAGTGTTGTGAGATCGATCACATAAAATTTTAGCTTAGAAGTTTCATTATTGAACTTCTACAAACTCGTTGATCTCTTCTACTACACTAAGTTTCCAAATTAAATCAGTCGCATGGATCAAAAATATTACAACAGAAATCATTTTTACAAAATGTTATAATACAAATATAATCATGTTGTTTAATAATGTTTCAACAAATTCTCTTTTAACATTTGGTTCCAATCAATCAGTTTAATTTATATCTATCACTATATCCTATATCATATGAGATGATTGCCAGGTAGAATTCCAAAAGCGAAAACATGAATGGGACAGTCAATTTCTAGGAGCATAGTGGAAGGCAAATACTATACCTCCTCCGATGTCCATGTAATTGTTAATTACTTTTATAATTCCAGTAACTGTTATAACATCACCAGGAATGCAAGAATCAACAAGATCCTCAGCCAATTCACACTCAACAGTTCGAGGCATCCGACCCTCTTCATGATTTTCAGATTTAAGAAGTTCCTGGACTCTGACAAGGGAAAAGATAACATCAACATTTCAGTTTGCAGCTGCATAAGATAAAACTGTAACTTCCAATTGAGAGAAAAAAGGCATACCTTATTTTCTGAAAATCTATCAGTTTTGCAGTAGATCTATTTGGGATAAAAGTTCTGCTCCTGCATCCATGGATGCTGCAAGCTACTGGAGGAGAAAACTTTCCATCAGGGAATACACGCGCAATAATAGTTCCACACTTTCCACATGCAAATTCCATCTGCAGAACCAAAGGTCTTGTTGTGCTGACCTTGACAACAGAACCATGCACTGAAACTAGCTTCCCTGTCAAACAATAATATAAAGCCCTCAATCTTTGTGCACTAAAATTATGGCTGGCCAAGGGGGAAAATAGTCAGAAACATAAAACACAACCTATATATGCAGCTTTCAAGTTCTTTAAAGTGATCATTGAATCAGGGTGGTTATATAGCCTAATGTTTATTTTCTCTGCATCCTCCAAATGATCATTAATCTTCTTTGTTGAGAGAACCTGTTCACGGTCTAACAACTGGTGGTAAACGTATGGAATACAATATAAAAGTAGAACAAATAAAGTTAGATGATTTTATGAGACGTACCATGTGAACTGCAGCACCCATGCATGACAGAGCTTCCTTAGGTGATTCCTCCAAAACGGCATAAAATTCATCAACTCCACATGCCTTCTGGAAATGCTGCATGTCAATGGGGAGAAAGAAGGTGCCACAATCATCTTGCATCTGCTTCAAAAAAGAAAGCTGTTAATGTGGAAATTAAGGTAGAAAATTCAAAAGAGGGCATCATCCAGTTCTTTCAGTAAAGACATTAAGTTGATCACTGGGTCAAAATATGAAAGACACAACATAAATAACATAAAACAACAGATCAAAAATTGAAATCATATGCCCTGCTGTTCCCATTCTCCAAGGACTTCAATATTAGGTCAATTTCAACGCAATCTACCTGTAGCTTGAGCAGTCAATAACGCAAATACAATCATCAACCTTGGAAGCAAACCATTCAATCAGAGCCTTCAACCTAACGAAACTAATTTCCTGAGGGCAAAACAAAATGACAAAGATCAATTTCTCCAACTTTTTTCAGTGGCACTAATTCCCACGCATTCCGATCCATATATTCATAGTGACAGACCTTATCTTCGGTGTCTTCTGCTATCTACCACTACCTAACGCATCCAGGACAGAATGCACTCATTATAGCTTATTTTGCTCTCGGGATAAGCATCACGACTTGAGTTCAAACTGTGTAATCTCCTACTTCTGCACCACCCGCAATTTACCACCGACTAACCTTACCCAGTAAACGAACTTCCACACCGTAGATCATTTACCATTAGAGATTAGGACTGAAACCTAAGAACCCAGAGCTAGAAACCCTAAATCAAAGAAGAAACCAGGGATAATACGATCTCAGGACCTGAGAAAGGAAAGGATCAGCCTGGGGTGTGCAGAAGAAATCAGCGAGCAGCGCGACGAGCTTGAGCTTGCGATCCTCCAAGGCGAACTCCACCTGCGGGAAATAGTTGGGCCAAATCCTCGACGCCGCGCTCAGATCCATGGGGCAGCCACCCGGAACGCCCCTCTCTCCGCCCTCGGCAAACATCGCGGTAGGGATCGAGAGAGAAGAGGAGTAAAGAGGGAGCGCGAAGGGGATACAAGCTGCTTGAAATTGACTAATTATTTATGGGGATGACACCAAGAACCCGATTACCAGGATCCGATCGGTTACAACCAGGATCCGATTCAAACCCGAACCGTCTCAAATGTAACCCGCTTGAGGTTTCGGGTCCGGATCTAATTTCTTCTGTGGGGACTGACTAAGAATTATTTATAAGCAACATGACAATAGCAAATGCTTATCCTTGAAAATGTTTTTTAACAAAAATTTAAAACATCAATTTCAGAAATCCAATTTATACACACAATCCCTATATATGATATAAGTGAAAAAGTGCTAATGATATTAGAGTCATAATATGTTCTTAAGTGCCGATATGTGTTGAGAAATATCAGTCAAGTATTAGTGAAAAATTTTTGTTATATATATATCCGAGAATTAACTGATTTTATTTATTTTATTGGACTTCTAAGATCAAAACTTTTCATCTTTATTTTTTTTGTAAATAATTTTTATTGATAACCTTATAATATTTTTATTATCCACAAACGGATTAAGATATTAACAATAACCACTTATTTGTAGGTTTGATCGCTCTCGAAGGCCAACTTGAGAGAGGGCCAAAGTCCCAAGTTTGCCCTTGTATTTATGGCGATGTAACGAACGTGCTCCTTCGGATCTGAACCTGTCATCGCGAAATGGTGGATACGCGTTTGGACCCGAAAAACCGATAGCCCGATTCGGTTGACACTATTGTTATTGCTTTCGTCTCGATTGGGTTCGGGTTAAATGAAAAGATCCATACCCGATAATTCACTTTCTATGCAATTCGGGATTAGATCGGCGGCAGAGCATCATCCAGTTTGCAAGAGAAAATAAAAGAATCTTCACTACCGTCGATTTCACTTTCGCTCTAAATCCTGACCGTTCGTCTGTTACTTCAAATCAATTGTTTTTAATAGAACGGGCTGTTGAGATTTAATTTAAATCGATTTCATAACCAAAAGTCTTGTATTCAAATCCTATCCACATCATATTTATAATATTAATATTAATATATATATATATATATATTCAATTAATTCATATGTTGAATCAATTTGCTAGAAATTTGCAAAACCCCTATGACAGCAAAAATCTGCTATCATAGTTTCAAGAAATACAAACTAAATTCTATAACTACTAATCTGCTCATGGTGTTAAGAAATTTACAATGCCAAACAGCTTACTAAATATTTAACGAAATGTTCTAATGCATAAATCTCCTATAAAAATATAGACGTGGCAAGTAGAAATGTCAATGAAGAATAATTAAAAATTATATTATTGAAGCAATTAAAAACCCAAAAAAAATTGGAGACAAGTCTCACAGAGCTCGCTGGCGCAAGGGATCAGACCGGCGGCGCCGACTCCACGGACTCTGGCAGCACCGCTGGAGGAGTCGCGGAAGAGGTTGATGCCTCGCTCCCCGCGGTAGAGGAGCTAATCCCATAGCTCGCTTCGCCTCCGCCGCTGCCCTCGCCCTCGTCGTCACAGTCGTCGTCGCCCGGACCGGAGACGAGCCGCGGCTCGCTTCGCGTACCGGAGGACGACGACGCCTCGGTCCCTGTGGTATACGAAACAATCCCATATCTCGCTTCGCCTCCGCGGCTGCCCTCGCCCTCGTCGTCGCGGTCCCGGTCACATTGGCCGGAGACGAGGCTTGGCTCTCTTTGCGTAGTGGAGGAAGTCGACGCGTCGGTCCCCATGGTACACGACACGATCCCATAGCTCGCTTCGCCTCCGCCGATGCCCACGAGGCTTGGCTCTCTTTGCGTAGTGGAGAACGTCGACGCGTCGGTCCCCATGGTAGACGACACAATCGCATAGCTAGCTTCGCCTCCGCCAATGCCCTCGCCGTCCCGATCGTCGTCACCCTGGCCGGAAACGAGGTGAGGCTCCCCTCCTGGCGGACCGCCCCCCGAGCCGGAGAAGATCCAGGTGAGGTCGCAGACGCCGGTCTCGAGGAGGACGGTGATGGTGGCGGAGGAGAGAAAGAGGAGGAGCCAGGGGAGGAAGGCGGCGACGGCGCCAGCGATGGAGAAGACCCTGACTTCGGTGGCCGTCGTGACGGCGGTGGCGAGGCGGATGAGGAAGAGACCAACAAGGGAGATCCAGAAGGAGTGGATCAGGACCTTGCTGGGGCGGAGACCGCACCGCGGCAGGTGGAGGTCGATCTCGATGCGGAGCCTCCGGGAGTGGCGCCACGAGGGGATGCGGCGGGGGTGCGGCGGTGGTGGGGAAGAGGAGGAGGCGCCGGCGGCGTCGATGGGGACCGAAGCTGGCGGTGGTTGCTCGAGGGAGGCCATTGTGGTGATCGGATCCGTCTCCAGTGACTCTGTTGGGAGTTTGTTGGTGGGCGACTTGGAAGGCATCGAGCGGGAGAACCGAGTTTATACGAAATCGCACTGAACTTTCCAATTAGGTTTAAAATAAGTAAATGTTTATAATTAATTAATAAATCAGTTAGAATTTTGCATCTTTCCCGTTTAACGTAACAACAAATGTTTGGCCAATAACATATCTCTTTTTTTTAAAAATATATTATTTACTATATCAGGTATGGAACCCACCCCTTACATCACTGCCTAACAAAAAGAGCAGATTGGAGGACCACTCCCTTACCCAAATCTGTTTAAATTTAGAGTTTGTATCATATTGGGCTGCACACTTACCGCCCTATTACATTATCTATAAACATAGATAATTCTGTACACCAAAAAGACCTCAATTAATTGATCTCATTTGCCATTCTCTTTTACCTTTCTCTCTAAATCACATGGTATGCTGCTAAGATGGTTAGCATATTACTTCAATTAGCATATTACTTCAATTATGTGATAGAAAATATATTAATGATCAATTATCATTTGACACATAAGCAAATCGTTCAAGGCTGTCTCCCTCTTGTTGTCTAAGAGAGGGATGTTAAAGTTGTTACATGTTGTCCCTTTCCCTTTTACATGTTATAAAAGGTAATCCCTAGCGTTATGCCTATGAACTTTCTTTTCAGGAAAAACTTATATCCAAAAAGGACCTTGGACTTACTTGAATGTCGAAAAGATCGAGTTTGGAAACTTCTCCCGACATCAGTTTTAATGCAAGCGACACCTCGGAAGCTTGACCCCCACCTCAAGGCCACCTTAGAACCACCTCGAAGCCACTCAAGAATCACCTAAGATCCACTTCGAATGCTCCTGAGGCTTGAACGTCAACAACGATTTACCTTAATATTTTGGTGCTAGAACGAGGGTCTAATGTCGTAAGAACGTCCATTCGCTAATTCTCTCAACAAATGCTCTAACGAGGAGGCTCTGCCTTTAACCCACAACACTTTTATTTGATGAGACAATTGGTATCCTTCTCACATGTGGATGCATCTACTTTGACGTAAATATCGATAAGCAACTAGCATTTATTTGTTCAATGACCCAAGTTTCTCACATTCAGTGATGAACTCAAGCTACCTACTTGTTTCCGCGGTGTTTCTGAACCTCACCTCTCGGATGCAAACGCTTATAAGTATGATGCATGCTACGCCCCATTCTTACCTCAATTAGCCCAACAAATGACATCATCATCTTTGCCACGGTCGACACCTTAACTGCCATTAGCATCGACACCCTGTCACGACCTTAGCTGGAATTGCCTAAGGCGTGAGGCACCCTTGCGGCCAAAGATGCGAACTTAGCTTGTGTTGCCTAAGTCGCGAGTTACCCTTGTGGCAAAGACGCGAACTTAGCTTGCGTTGCCTAAGTCGCGCTTCGCCCTTGCGATATTGCTCCGCAAGGATCAGCCCACTTGTAACCTCTCGCAGGTCCCGAAGGACCTGTAAAAGAGAAAGTTGGTTAGTTCGAAAGAACGAGCAACGGACAAGTCCCGAAGTCTCGCGAAAAGGGAAAGCTTTACAAGCAATTCGACGAACACCTTGTGTGCAC
>LVTN01001670.1:39726-58692 GCA_001649415.1 Musa itinerans
CGAAAAGGGGAAGCTTTACAAGCAATTCGACGGACACCTTGTGTGCACAAGCGAAAAGAGGGAGAGGGAGAAAACAAGGCTTTAAAGGATGAACGAACAGCTGCAAGCCCACAAACAGCCGCTCACCTGGTCCCGGGCGCGAAGACAAGTTCCCGTAAAGGCCACGTGCGAACTTGCGAAAGAGTGTTCAACGTCCGGTATATAACCGAAGCCCCATCCAGTGCTGTGCCACCCGGGGGGTTCAAAGGGGCTAAGATGGCTGACATTTTGGTGATGGGTGACAGTTCTCCGCGCGAGCTCATGCCACGCGAAAATGGAGCTGTTTTGGGCTGTTTTGGGGCTGTTTTGCTCGGTTCGGTGAGCGGTCGCTTTGTAACGCTGCAGCTTGTTCGAACTTACATATTTACAAGCAAAATGACCCAAAACCAAGAGAAAACATGCTGTTAAGCAGCTGTACAGCAGGTGTGAGCGACGAACGGTTCATTGAACGGAGTTGTTGCGGGTGCGCGACGACCGTTCGTGACAACCCGTCAAGATCCCCTTCGCCAATATGATGCCAATATTTTATGATCGCCCAAGGCCTACGGAATTGCCAGCCAAAGAAATGCCCTACTCCCCAATTATGGAGTTTAACGCACCACCACACCATCATTTTGCTTTGCCTAAATCGAAGACTCGATCAGTGAATTCGATGGATGACTCTTTAAGGGTCCAGTTGCAACAAATGGACCAATACTTAGATGAGATGCGATAGGAGTTTCAATAGTCCATAGGGAAGAGTCCAACTGATCCCACCTTGGGTCGGTCCATATTCACTTAGAACATATAGGAGGAACCAATCCCGATAAACTTCTGCCTCATATTGCTGGAGCTCTTTGACGATACTACCAACTCAATATAGCAGACTATTGCTTTTCATGCCCAAATGTTGTTGTATGATACTTTAGATGTCTTAATATGCCATACCTTTCCAATAATATTAAGAGGCCTGACACGAGAATAGTATACTCGCTTGAAGCTGCTCTTGATCTACTCATTTGCTCAGTTTGCAAAAGATTTCGAGTTCTACTTCTTCGGGAATATACGCTCGAGGCTATTGACAACGAAGTTATTCGGATTCAAGTAAGGGGAGGATGCGACGCTCTTTAATTTTATCACTTAATTCACTGACAAAATCTATGGCATGTAAGAAGTATATCCGTCACTCGTGATTCAAGCCTTCATTATGGGGCTCAGGGCCTCTCGCCTTTTCAAGTCATTGGTTAAGAAACCATAGATGATGATACTCGAGGTTCTCCAAAGAGCCAACTAATACATAGTAATGGAGGTAATGGTCTCAAGTAAGTATAAGAAGATGCACAAGAGACAATGATATGAGCGATTACCGTCAATCCCAACCTTAAGGTCACCACGATGAGATAAAGAACATGAGGCGAAAAAAAAATAATTGATCCAGTATAACTTATCTAAGGCGAAAAAAAAAAGACTCCAAAGAACCGAAATCTTTTTATATATAATAAAAAAGAGCTCTTAAAAGACTATGAACTAACGAAGATACAGTTAGAGAGAAAGAGAAAGAATAAATCCAAGTACTATTACTTTTATCGTGATTATGTTCGAAGAAAAAACCGAAGTCTTTTGAGTGTAGGTAACGCCTCGAAAACTTGGCTCCACCTTAGAGACCACCTTAGGGCTACTCAAGAATCACCTCAAATTTGGACTACGTCCAATTGGGACATAATTTACCGTAACATTTTGCTTGATGTTTGTTTTGGAGGATTCCTTCTTTGTTTTTACGAGACAAAAAGATACGGTAGTAAGCTTGAAGCTTGAAAGGAACGGCCACTTGCGTTTCCGATCTCCAATTTGTATGCCCACTTTCCTACCCAAGCGGTGATTGGAATCCGACATAGGCTTCTCCGAGACCCACCAGTGGGGGACAAACGCCTTCATGTACACCACGCGAATGTATGCAGATATGCCTTTCTCACATTTGGAAAGGATAAGAACGTAAAATCGTCCATCTCCGTCCGATCAAAAAGTTCGTCGATCTCATGCGTCCATTTTCTCATACACGGCAGTTGTGATCAAACGGCTCAGATCTCTCCACAGGATATAACTGACGGCAGATATGTTCCCTGTTTTCAAACTTGGAGAGGATAAGAATGTAAAATCGTCCATCTCCGTTCGATCGAATAGTTCGTCCATCTCAAAGCGTCCATTTTCCCTAAACGACACTTAATCCAACGGTTCAGATCTCTTGACAGGTGGAAATAGACGGCAGATATAGATCCGTGCATAAAGTTTCTGCGTGTTCTTCCGCTTTCCCACTCACCGCCTCGGCCCGCACCTCGCTAAAGCCCGTATATAAGGGCCTAAACCCTAATGGCTTTCGACTTCTCGAATCGATCCATTTCCTATCACGTCTCGCTCGCACCCGATTGGAATTCCATGGCGAGCAACGATCCCGATCGCGAGGAGGAGGCCGTTGCCGGCGAGGACGAGGACACTGGCGCCCAGATCGCCCCCATCGTCTCCCTCTCGGAAGTCGCCGTCACCACCGGCGAGGAGGAGGAGGACGCCTTGCTCGATCTGTAGTCTTTTTCTTTGTTCCTGATCGCCCTGTTGGACTCTTCGAGATCTTGAGGTTTGATTTGCTTTGCCTTCGTCCTTTTCAGGAAGGCGAAGCTGTACCGGTTCGATAAGGAGGGGAACCAGTGGAAAGAGAGGGGCACGGGGAGCGTGAAGCTTTTGAAGCACCGGGAGACGGGAAAGGTGCGGCTGGTGATGCGCCAGGCGAAGACCCTCAAGATCTGCGCCAACCATCTAGGTGGAGCTCTTGTTGGTTTCTTGGTTCTTGGTTCTCGTTTGGTTGGATCTGGAATTTCCTTGTTGCCGTCTCAGTTATTCCGTCGATCAAGATTCAGGAGCACGCGGGGAATGATAAGTCGTGCGTGTGGCATGCGTCGGATTTCGCTGATGGGGAGCTGAAGGAGGAGATGTTCTGCATTCGGTTCAGCTCAGTAGAAAGTGAGCTTTTTCATCTTCTTTTGTTCGCAAGTTGCTATTCTAACTCCATCTAACCGAAATTAATTCATTCTAATTCCTTGCTCTAGTAGTTGCTGCTTTAGTTCGATTTGCTGATACCATATCCGACACCTTTATGAGGTTTTTAAGCTTCACGGAGGCCCGATGAGATTTTGTTCATCGTGCTGTCGTCGTAACATTACCAAGACATGGTCACTGATTTATGGCTTTTCGTTTGCCTCGGTAGCGAGTTATAGAAGACTTGCGTCAGTAACGAGTCATCGAGGACTTTGCTGAAAATTTTTGAGTTGTGCTGATTTTGCTGGTTCACTAACCAGAATACCAAAATTTCTTTTAGTAGTTATACTGTAATTCTTACTGTTTGGGAGAAGAGCCTGCTTAGATCTTTTTGTTTAGATGTGAAACAAGTATGGCATAAATTCATCCACTTTCGTCCATTTAGGGTCGGCTTCTTATTATTAGTGTGATGCAGACTCGAAAATATCATGCAACCTTAGATTTTTTAGATCTTCTAATATACATATCAAAGTTATTGTTTGTGGGTATTTTAGGTGTGTTGTTATTGCATATGCGTGATTTACCTTCTTTCCATTATTTTCTACTTCTGGTTATTTTTGCAGTTTTTCTTTTGTGTGTATGCTGAAAGAATTCTTTATGCCAGTAATCTCTAGGCCTTTTTTTTAAGATCACTTGATTTTAATATTTGTAGTTGTGGTCATTGTTTTTTGTCCCCTGCGTAATTGTTAGCCTAGATTGAGCTGTCACCATAATCATGGTGGTATTTGTAAGCAAACCTACTATACGTGGTAGTAGAGTCACTGGGGTGCTTACATTGTCCTTTCAAGAAAGGGAGTTTGCTATCCATTTGCATTCTATTAGTTTTTTGAACTTGTAATTTCTACAACTTAGCTCTTTGAATGTTTATATTGAAGTTATAAGTTGTAGCAGATGGAGTTTATGTGGCATTCATCACTAAGCATCAGATATAAGTGTGGCTAATTGTCTTTGATGAATCCCACCAAATTTTTTATTTGAAAATTTAAGTATTTCATGATATAAACAAAGCAAATATGATTAGTTAGTCAATTTCTTGAATTTTGAAGAAAAAAAGATGGGGTGACTTAAATTGAAACACTTGTAGTTGTTTTATTAAGAGTGCACGTTAATTTCACTTATAATGCCATGATGGACCATCAACCCACTTTTTTTATACACACGCACATGATTATATTTTATCGATCCTTTTGGTGATCTCCTTTGTTATTGTAGTCTGACAAATGAAATTATCTGAAAATAGAAGTTCTCTTGGTGCACCTACGGTCCAAAGTTTTACTAAGAATGCACGTTAATGAGCAGGGATCTTTTATGCTTCCATGGACATGCACCCCCGATGGTCAAACTGAATTCTTATGAGAGAGAGAGAGAGAGAGAGAGAGAGAGAGAGAGAGAGAGAGAAATTGTGGGTATATCCAATTATTATGTGATCATAGTAAATGGCTTTGAGCATTTAGTGTGAAATAAATACTTGAAAATGTGGTTGTGTTGTGATGATCTGTTATTCGGTTCAGTGGACTTGGTGACCTGATAACTTAATCTGGAATATAAGAAAAAAATGCTCAAGGCCCTAGGCACCATCATAACTATTCTCGAACTTTGAAGTGGAATTAGTTGATGTACCACATTGGTGTGATGATTAAACTCCATTTTTGTTTGTTGGTCAGTGGAAGCATATGTAGAGTTACTCCTTTTTCTCCCTTCTTGTTTTTAGCTATTTTCTTGGATGTGCGTGCTCATGCAATTCAACCTTGATATCTGTTTATTCTTAAATTTGATGCAAAATTTACTTCATTAAGCATCTTGTCCTGTGTCTTCATGCCAAACATCAGGACGTGTGTGCTTGATAGCATTTAGGCAGGAAATTAGTTAGACCTGCAAGTTTTTGCACCCAACTTCACATGACGCTTATCAGGAACAAAACAAAACATTTATATTTTTCAAGATGCAGGATAAATTTTTTGTCCTCGTCTCTCTCTCTCAAGTCATTGCTTCCCCTGTTAATGTAGTAGTGGATTAAAAATAATTAATTATCACCTGTCCTCTAGTCTCTATTTCTTTTCTTCCCTTCTGTCCCAACTTATGTTTGACTTGTGACCTTTGGCTTTGGTCATCTGGTGCAGACTGCAAGAAGTTCATGGAGACGGTTGAAAGCATTACTGAAACTCTCGGAAAGAGCGAAGAGAAGGAGAGCGAGGATGCCTCGTCAGCTGCTGGACTATTAGAGAAATTGAGCGTTGCCGAAAGCAAAACAGAGAAAGCTTCAGAGGAAGTTGCAGCTGCTTCTGTCAAGGCAGAAGAATCATCGGAGGTGGAAAAACCCTAAGCTGAGGAGGAATCAACCAAGTCCGAGGGTGGTTGTTGTTGTTGTTGTCGATGGGAGTCGGTTCTGCTGGAAAATGTTATCATCACTTATATAAAGTTTGGCATTGTTGTTGGAATAGTTGTATAAGTGACCGCAAGTCAAGTCGGTCATTGTGGGTGTTGTTTATTTTGGCTTGTGGAAGAAGCCATGGTTGGCTCCTCAAAATAGGTTTATGAGTCACTCTCTTTGGCATGTTGTCTTGTTTTTATCAGTCATTATTCGAATTATGAGGTGTGTCATCTCCTCTGTTCATCTATCTTCGATTAGTTTTCAGCCTCGGGTAAAAAGAGTACATGATGTAGACAGCTTATATCGATGTTACTGTGGATATTAATTCTTTCTACTCAGAAGCTGCCAGATTTGGACTCCCTGGGAGGAGGGGGGGGGGGGGGGGGGGACATAAATTTGGATTCCCTTCCTAAGTTTTCACCGTAGGTGTCTTTTTAGCTTTTTCAAATAAAGAGATTTTTTTATCACTCGAGGTGTAATAATTTAAACTGATAATTTTCTTTTAAGGAAGGAGAGAATGTAAAAAAAAAAAAAAACCTTTATTTTAAAATTATTTATTTATCATTTTAGTTATTTTAATATAAAATTTTATTTTATAATTTTTATATTAAGTAATTTTATATTAGAGGATTAATGCTAGAGGCCTAATTATGAATCGATTTGTGAAAGTTTTCATGTTAAATTAATAGAGGAAAAAAAAAAAAAAAGAGAGGAAGAGTCAATGTGTCACTCATGCTTATAATATTATTGAGACTTATTTTGAACGCTTTGGTAATTTGCTTTTATTATGACAAGTGATCAATCTTCATTCTATAGTATTTTTTCTTTTTTTAATATCTGAGTTTTTTTTTCTTATTTATAAATAATTTGTAAAGCCTTGTCTCTTTCCCATAGCATCAACCTCAATCGAGCTGTAAGCTTACAATGTGTGAATTTTAAGAATTTCAACCTATCTATCTTGTTTCAACTATAATATTATGTACTCTAACAAATTCTCTTTTGTTGAAAACTAGACTCTTATATCATTATCTTATTTGAATGATTTAATGTATAATTATCTATTAAAATATTTATTTCGATTGATCCCTCGAATTCTATAAAATAAAAAATACAATGATCTAACCTATCTACATTATTTTAATTAGTGATCCTTATAAGATTCTAAATCGAGTAAAATCTTTTTCAATAAAAATTAAACTCTTATATTTTTCATTTAGTCCTACTATCCAAATGATTATTTCTTTTCATCTCTTGAATTCTACTAAAGATATGTTTTGACTTATCTATATTAAATTATTATTATTATTATTATTATTATTATTATTATTAAAATAAAAATAATTTATATAATATTTATTTTATTAAAAAATAATTTACCTTACAAATGTTGTAATTCTTGCATCTACCTTTTAAAACATGATTTAAGTTAAGAATCCTCTCGCAATTAAATTTATATTATCGATTAAATTCTATTATATCTTAATCATTAATCTTGACTATAATTAAATAAATTATACAAGTGTTCGAGTTATCCTTAATATTACTTCCTATTTATATATGTATGTTTTTATTATTTCATGTGTTTTCGATATATTTCTACTTTTTATACTTCCGTATTTATAGGATATTACGGATCCTTTATCAAAAATAAAAAGAGAATTATGTTATGTTGTGGAGCCATCAAGAGCTATACACATCAAGAAATTGATAATACTGTGCTATATTATGATCTTATTTTACAATTTATATTTCTTTGATATGATTCCAAAAGGACATGCTTATTTATTGCTATACGTTTCTTCTGAACGAAATATCAAATATAACTATTCTTGAGCTCATTACCTTATATTTTGATATTAATTTATTAGTATGTTGCTTGTTCCTCATTTATTATCATGAATCAGAAACATCAATATAACATTTGAGCTCATCCCTTTCAATCTTGACTTGCTCATAAATTATCTTTTATTCTCATATTATCAATGAATTGAATGAAATATCAATTATAACTAACTCTTGAGTTCATACCTTAAATTATTAATCCTGATTTACTTATATTCTCCTTCGATATTAATAAATAAAATAAAATATCAAATATTATTGGACACTTTAAAAAGCTCGTTCCTTATAATTGTTATTGATACACTCATATATTGCTTTTTTACTCTCTTGTGAAGTACAAATATAGTGAGATGATATTTATTGATTCTTGAATCCAAACTTTGCACTTGAATGTTTTACTAAATTATTTATATTCTCTATATCATGGATAAGATAATCGAGCTTTATAATTCATTACTATATAAAATTTAATTTTTCATGTTAGCTTATCACTTAGACTCAATTTTAGTTTTGAATTGTGCCAATAAAATACTAAAAGATTATGATATATTTACAATAATTTAATAAAATATTATTGTACTAATGTTATTTAAAATTATAAGTTGGTGTGAGTTATTATAATTATTAAAAATCTCTCCTATTTTGATAGCTAGAATATTAAATTTTTATTTTGATATTAACTTATGATAAATAATTAATTTATGATCATAGTGTTTCATTGATCTTTTAAGTTTATAAATTCTTAATATATTTTTAATATATTTTTAATTTTATTAAATTTTATAAAATTATCAAGTGATATACTGAACCGTACACATTTTATAATGTATACGAATGAAAATTAAGTGCACATATATTTGAATTTCATGTTATATATTTTAGACTTGAATTATGAACAATTAAAAAATTGTGTTTAATTTTTTAAAAAATATATGTTTAATTTGAAATAAATTCACACAATTTTTAGACCAAATATTTTACTTAAAAAAAAAAAATCTTATAATCACCCCTTTTTCTTAAAAAAAAAAAAAAAATTAACTATACCTTTGTCCTATCGATCTATACCTCTCCACCCTTGATCACTTTTTGTCTCTACTTCTGTTCATTGTTACGTTGCATGTTAAATGTCTATAGATTTAACGATATCAAAGAGCAAACAAATAGATCAAATCGAAATTGATACCGTCGTAGATGTGTCAACAATAAACGATACACTACGACTACTCACTACTCACTGACTATGGACACAACACCCCTTGGTTGTATAAAAAAATTAATTTACCTCTTATCTTTATCCCCTTATTGTGTAAAATAATTAATTCACCTTTTATCTTCATCAGATTTGTTATATCCCTCCCTTTCATCATGCTACCGTCTTCCCCTCCCCAATGCCCTATCAACCTATCGTTGCCTCCACAAACCTTATCGACGAGGAGAGGAGGAGATCCAACTAAGACTGAGATAATAACAAGTTCGACAGAACCAATGGTAAAATAATCATTTACGAGAAAAAAAATATACCATACAAAAATGTCTTTGAAAGTTAAAATAAATTATTAATTTTTTAAAAAAAATATCTTATATTTTATTTATTAAGCGACGAGGCTGAAGCAGATCTTGAAACACCTACTGATATCCCTTCCTGTAAAGGAGGAGAGAGAGAGAGAGAGAGAGAGAGAGAGAGAGAGAGAGAGAGGCAGAATCTGATACGACTTTATTTGAATTGAGACAAACACTTAGCGATCAAGATGAGGCAACAACACAGAAGAAGAATAAGGAAAAGAGAACCAACGTGAGGGAACCGTAGTCCACGAGAGCTTCGTAGTCTAAAAACATGGCCACCAAACTCTGCTTCTCCCACAACATGTCCGTCCATCGAATCCATCAGCCTTTCCTTTGTCACCTGTCAGAAACGTGCACAAACAACAACTTCAGACGTGACAAGGGCTGATTCAACTCAGGAGGAAGAATAGAGAGAGAGAGCGAGAGAGTCAGAAGACGACGGTAAAGAAAATTACAACCTATTTTCCGCCGAAAGGTGGTTTTCGGCGGAAGGAAGAAATAGCGTTTCAAACTCGTCTGTCCTCTTCTTTTGTTGTCTATAGACGAAAGCTCTTAAGACAACGTTTCTTTTCTATCTCTTTTTTTTTTTTTAATTTGTTTTCAGGAATTTTCCGAACTCGTTTCCAAATAATAATAATAATAATAATAATAAATGGAACGGTATATAAATAAATAAATACCTTGTTGCCAAGACGCAAGGTTTGGTCGAGCGCGTACAGATTGAAGCGGATGTGGTGGCCGGACGTGGGCGGCTTGGGGCCGCGCCACCCGGGAACCTTCCAGTCGTTGTTGCCCTCCTTGATGCCCGCGTACTCCCCGCCCATAGCCTCCTCCTTGCCGGAGAAGCCCTCGGGGAGGCCTCGGAGGCCAGGCGGGATGTTGACCACCACCCAGTGGGTCCAAGGCACACCGGGGCCGTCCGATTCCGCGGGCGCGTCCACGTCCTCCACCACCAGCGCCAACGACTGCGCCTCCTCCGGTACGCCGTACCACTCCAGCGGCGGCGACATGTCCTTGCGCGCCCCCTGGCCGTCCCCCGTGTACTTGCGCGGCAGCCGCCCCTCGTTGCCGATGGAGGGCGACACCAGCTTCAGCGTCTCCTGCGCCATCGTGACCGCTTCCCTTCCCTTGCCGCTGCAAGACGACGATGCCAACGGGTATGATTGAAGCTGCATCACGATGGTTGGGATTAATAGGCCTCCGTTCGTGAGCTCAAGGCGACAGGTGGAGGTTTGCGGTGTGGCTGGTCGGTGCACGTAGCAGATGATTCATGGACACGCGTCGAGCTCTCCGGGGCCATGTACGTAGGCCATTTGCCGGATCCGGTCGTGGGGCGTCGCTGTTGATCTACCACGTCGGTATCCAACCGCATGATACCAAATCAGCAGATGGACGTCGCCTGCTGAAATAAAGACTTTTCAGAAGAATACCGATTGATAACTACCGAACACGGCAGGGAGAGTTCATAAGTGAAAGCCAGCCCCTGTCAAATTCATGTTCGTGACATCCAACTCTTCGAAAAAGCCCGCCCGCTGAAGCTTCAACGGGGTGGTGGAAGGCGAGACGGCCGGTTTGGCGATGAGAGATATGGATGGCTCAACGAGGAAAAAGGTATTGGATCTCATAGACATAACAATCTTGAGCTGCGAGAGAACTCGAGAGTAATATCCATTTACCATGCCCCCTTTCTGGTCTTGAGAACACGTAACGGAACCATAAACGCAACAGAGGAGCCAGCGACCGGCAGTAGTTGTCTCATGCGTTGCGTTCAATACAGGTAAACTCTTGGGAGTGAAGAGGCACTTCAACCTTCCTGTCTGTGATCGCTGTTGTAGAGTAAAGAGACACCACTGGAAATGCCGTAAGCATTCAGTCTCTGCCCTTCTCCTTGAGCCATTGCAGCAGCTGCCGAAGAGTAAGGTCGCCCTTGATGATCCAGCGATTCCACACTGTCCAGCTCATGTCCCGGCATTTGATCGTCTTGGGAGGAACAGGCTCGGCAATAGAGAAGAGCGGTAGTGCGAGGTTGGCAAATGTGTTTCGGTAGAGTCCTCCAGATTATGCCCACCGGCTGGCACTTCGTAGAGCTCCAGGCATATGAGGCCAGTAGCCATGGCCGTTGACGTGGCAATCGCTGGGATGATCCTCCCGGCAATGAATTTTGCCTTCAGCTCATCCACTTGGGGAATGCAATAGTTCCTTTGCACGCATGTTGGCTAGCCCAGCTATAAAATCCGTATGGTAGTTTGTGTCATCATCCTGTACATATTACCAGTACACGCAAAAGATAGTTAGAGAATGGACCACTTTCCAGAAACCAATAACATGTCAGCTTAACAAATCGATACAGGATTTAAGTCCACAATCACTTCAGCTACACTGACTACGAATACAACAACCACAAGAAATCGCCATAGAAAGCAGACTTTAAAAGACTACCAAGTAGAACAATAAACCAAAACGTGGCTGATAAGATTAATATGAGAGATGGAACAATATTGAAAAGAAAAGATGGAACCAAAATGACAACAAATGAAATCCATTCTTTCAATGCAACGAGTGACTAAAATTATAACCATTTCAACAAAACAAAGGTCTGAAATTATACAAGAAGGGAAGATGTGATTACAGAAAACTGGATCATCTAGTAGCCAAAGTTCCCAGGGCGAAACTCCTTTTGTGTACAAAACAATATAAATTTCCAAGTATTGAACGGTATCAAAGTCATTTGACCCAAAGGAAACCATTATATGACTCTTCAAAACCTTTGGACTAAACTAAAATATGCAAAGTATGCCCATCATAAGAGAAATCACGCAAGTCTAAGAGCAAATCTCATTATGAATTGAACTCCTGACGTTTCAACATGATTGAAAATTATACGTGCATATATCCTTAGGAGATGCCATATATGTGTGTGTGTATGTGAGAGAGAGAGAGAGAGGACTAACCTTCTCAAACTGTGTTGGGTTCATATGAAATCCTGGGGGCAGCTTCTCGGCACATTCTTCAAGCTTTGCGATAAGGTCATTGATGACAGCAGCATCATCAACTGTAAGCGGTGGACAGGCTAGTAGCTTTCTCATCTGTCACAGTTTTAGCATCTGCCTTGGGCCAAAAATCTGGGACTAATACCTTATGAACAGCTTCAGCTAACTTCTCTGGATTTTTGGTCCAGTCAATAGATGAGAACTGATATGGTCGTGGAAATCTTTTAGGAGCAGACCAGAAAGGTGGACCGGTGCTGGTGGTGGCATCCTCAGGGAAAGTAAATGTCAACTGCTTCATACGGTTGGAGAAGCAATCTTCAAACCCGAGAGGACACTATTATAAAAAATAAAAACATAACAGAATATAATTGCATGATAAAAAAGAAGTCTGCGCAAAAGTATCAGATACCAAATTCTGCCTGAATACAAATTGTTGTCAGTAGCCATCGAGACATACATATAAAACAAAGCCCTAGTAATATACAATATAAGAGTCAGAAATTCCCCCTTGAAACGAACAAGAGAAGATGCTGAGGCTAACCTTAGTCGCGCCCAGCTAACATATCAAGGCACTCGAGAACTCATTCAAGAAGTTCCCTAGCCTGGGCATCACCAGCATTCCTCATAGAAGCAGCATATGCATTTGGATTAGATAGGAATGCGTTGACTTTATCTAAAATGCATTTGGGTGTTTTTCAATTTTCATATTAAAAAAGATCATTTTTTTAATTTTTTATGAGCAATTAAAACAAACTTCAAAAGAATAAAGAAAAAAAAATTAATATCCCCATCGCTCCTTCCTCACTTTGATATATTGGTGTAATCAAATAACCTCGACAATTCAACTTATGTTCATCCAAATATTACAAATCTGCAAATTGTCAAGAAGAAAAACTTAACAAAGATGAATATTCCAACAGAAGTTATTATACAACAAACACAATGACTAGAAACACAGTGCATTTCCGTGAATCGTTAATGATTAGAATACGAGGTCCTTCAGATAACTAGATCTAAATTCCAACTCCAGAAACAGTCAATTTATATCCAGAGAAAAAGAGCTAAAGAATTCAAACAAAAATATCAGATCGGTGATCCAGAAACGTTACCGATCGCAGCACCAAGGACCTGAAGGCCCGAAACAAGAACGTTCGACGCAAAGAGCCGGCGCATGGTCTCCCGTCCGTACACCGCCGGTTGCCGGCTGTGGAGATCCTCGTCGATCTCGGCCTGGTTGCAACCGTTCACGTCGACCTCCATTCCGTTTGCTTGGTTGTTCTCCTCCTCCATCGCCGATGCACCCTCAGCTGCCGCGGAAGAGAACAGGGAGGCACCCCTCGTCTTCTTCAGCAAAGTCTCGTCCGCCGCTGCAGCAGTCTGGTCCTCGTCGATCTCGGCTTCCACTGCTCTTTTCTGCGAAATCGTATAGAGCGGCACGCTGCTCACAACCTAACAAATCAGGAACGAGAATATAAAAAAAAACAGTTCCGGGTCTCAAGAACGACCGCGAAACCAACCCAAACGGAAATCCGAACTCGATCGGTCGATCGAGAGAGTGGGAAAAAACAGAGACGTACCGCAGGGGTCGGAAGGGCGCCTCGTCTTCTTCCTCCTCCGATGGATTCCCTTTCTTTAGGGTTCTGAGAGGGAGGAGAGGGATTGGACTCTGATGAATCCCATGGCCCTCTATCGACCGGTCACAGGTCACCGCCACCACTGCCTCAGTATCATGGCGTGAGAATCGACGGTTCCGGAAGAGAAGGCGATGTTTTCCCACCTGTTTATTATTACCCTTTGAATTACCTGACCTTTAATTGGATCAAATTTCATGTGGGGTCCACATAAAACACAACTATAAAGACGGGAATGAAGTAAAAATAGGTGGTCGAAGAATTAATCTTGAACGATAGTAATAACGGCATGTTTCTTCCACCCTTTAGCAAACTACACAAATAACTACCTGCCTTCTGATTAGAGTCAGTGTGGAACCCATTGGAGCTCACAGCAACCAGTTACAACGCCGGTGGGGGATTCCCGTATGCTTCCAGGGTCAGGGAAGAAAATAAAAGTAATTAGAAACGGGCGAGTTCATGGAAAACACTACTTATAGTGAGTTTTTTTATTTTTTTATCAAGGAAATGAGCATTTTTGCGCCTTTGTCCATCGTCTACTAGTTGGCTTCGCTCACCCGTCGGCTCTTACCATCTCGTAATGGCCCACAACCCTTTTGCGAATGATCGTCATCACTCGTAACCCTAAGTAAAGACCTACCACCTTCGTGCATCAACCCTTGTCTTCCCATCGCTGCTTTCAACTCTTGCACGAGAGCTTATCATGTGAGACACCCCCTCCCCCTACTTATGATTATCACGCGAGAGCTCTCGTCATCATTCGCAGCTCCTTACAAGCATCACCACAATGGACAAGGGTTGATAGGGTGAGCAACTAAGGGTAAAATGATATATTTTTTAATATTATATAGGTAAAATAATTTGTTCTTGTTACGTTGGAATTTTTCAAACCTAAAACATAATGATACGTATGAAAAACATGAAGTTATAATTTTTTTCAATAATTCATCCGTTAGATAATGTAAAAATGATCCTAGTTTTTCGGGATATGTTCATAATAGAGAGGAAAAAAAGGTGGAAAAAGAACCAAAAGAAATAAGCTAAAATCTTCACCATAAATAAATAATAGAGAATATTTTATAACTAAAATTAATTAAATATAAAAAAATTAAATTATATAAGTTAGCGAAATGATTCAACAATAATTTATATGGGTGCAATGATACCCTAATGCTCTACTAATTTGGAGTGATTCTCCTTCTTTTCTTTTTTTTTTCTTCTTATGGATTATATCTATTTTATTTTTAATTATATTTGAATCTTGATAAAATATCCAAATCTATGCAATGATGGTTTTATTATGTATCACTATAATCTACATTCTTCTGTTCTTTTCTGATACTCCAATTTAGTCTCACATCTATCATAGATAGAGAGACATTCATTTTATATAGTCACGTTTATTATTCTTAATTTGGATTTCGCCTGATTAAGTTTGTTAATGAGTTAGTCATTTTTATGATGATTACAAATTAATCATGATTCAGAAAATCTTAAATTTCTCAATAATATGTTATTGTTTGTTTTATTTCAGATAATGTTTGCTTTATTCATGCAAACTCTTTTGTGATGTTATTTTTTGGAAAATATTTTTTGGCTTACTAATGTAATAGATAGGTAAGTGCTATATATATAAAAAAAAAGCTCTTCAAAAGATAATTTATGATGACTTCCATCTTGTGGGGGAAAACAGAAAACATCTTTATATGCATTCACAAAAAAAAAAAATCATCTTTATAAGCATCCATTACTTGAATGCTTATAAATGCCAAGGAGCATTCATTGCCTTATACGGTGCACATAAAGCTTCTTAAATTTTGTTATTGACATGCTTTAATTTGTTTTTCAGCTAATGTAATATCCTAATTTAATCCCACATCATAAATAAGTAAATCAATTTAACTCGAAATCAAATATTATAACAAAATCCATATCCCAACTTAACTAAGAATCAAACATTAATATAAATATAGTACATATAATGTATAACTTGAGACTTAACCGAGTATAAACATTAATCAAATTTAAAATGATGCATATGAAATATAACCCGAGACTTTATATAGTGATATCTACATACATATATTATCATATATTTTTAAAATAATTTAATTTTTAAATACATGAGTGGAATTTTGTTCACAAAGAGAATTGATATATAGGGATATGGATTGGATCATTATTTGTGATTAATATGATCACAAATTATCAAGATGATAAGAGTGGGGGGAGAACACTATATATTAAAAAAAATAAAAATTAATAATAAGACATATATAGAGAGAAGATTTTAGTGGTTATGTACACTTTATCTACATCTATGGATAGAAATCTAAAGTCATAGTAAAGTCCAACAAGAGAACTCCCTTGTATTAATCAAAATCAAACCCAAAATCTTTTAACTACCTCATATATATATATATATATATATATATATATATACGGCCCGTGTTAATACCGAATAATCCTAGCCGTCAACGCCATCAGCAATTCTACTCGACGCTGATCTCACAATGGTTGGCTTTCCGGGTATGATTTGGCTGTGTAAAGCACAGCCCTTGTATTTCCGAAACATACTCCTACCAATTAATAGCTTTCGCGAAGCTCTCACTCGGGTCCCACTTGAAATCCAATAATAACGCAGGTATAGTAGCGAGTAATGTCTTTCCTGTTCCGTTCTCCTTGTGGGAGTGAAAAGCACAGCCCGCGTACTCCTCAAATTCTTGTCTACTAATGGGTCCCAATATATATCCAATAGTAATGCAGGTATGTCTACGAGTGACGTTCTCGTGTTCTTTCTTATGCTGTTCTCTCAGTGGGTGTCGAAAGCGCAGGCCGCATATTTCTGAAACTTTATTTTACACCAATTTATCGCTTTCGCGAAGCTCTCACTTGGGTCCCACCGTGCCTCGAATGGGAACGCAGGTATGCGATCGAGTATTGCTGTTTCTCTTTCTCGTTCTGAACTCTTTCGACTCGACCCTATCTACTGCTCTCCTTCGAAAGCTCCCGCGGCGTGGGCCGACGCCGTAATCCCTACCTCGCAAAACCCTAATCACCCCATCCATGGCGTCCATCAACCTCGGATGGATCGGCGACAATTGGTTCCCGAAGCCCCCGAAGCCCTCCAAACCCCCCTTCTTCGCCTGCATCGGCAGCCATAACTTCTCCTTCCCCAATCCCAAATCCAACCCCGCCGCCTCCGCATCCTCCTCCTCTGCCCCCGCAGCTAGCAAGGAAGCCCCTGGAAAGTACTCCCAGATGCTGGACCAGTTCTTCTGGGAGTGCGAGCACCGGCCCGACTTCCGCCACACGCCGGAGGTCGAGCGTATCCTCGCCGACGATACTTGCTTCGACAAGAAGGAAAACCCCACGCCCGAGGAGGTCGAAGAGAACCGGGAATGGTGGGAGGAGTTCAACGAGAACCCCGTGGTCGAGTTCCTGCGCCGCGCCGAGGTCATCGCCGACAGGATCAACGAGCTGGAGCTCGAGAAAAATAAGCACCCGTACCGGAGAGAGGACCGGGATCTGTGGAAGAAGCTCCCCCATGTACCTGGGTTGGACGGGCGGCCGATGCCGAGGAAGTCGATAAGGACCAGGAAGGAGTCTGACAACAAGTTCTGGGATTTCGCCAGGCAGTTCTTCTTTGGGCTGTGGGGTTTCCAGCAGCGTCCGTACCCTCCCGGGCGGCCCATCGATGTGGCACAAGCGATCGGGTATAAGCGGCTGGAGAAGCGGTACTATGACTGTAAGTCATAAGCTTCGGTGCATTCAACAAATTCAACTAAGCAATTTGATCCTGATGTGATTTACTCTCCATTTTACTCATTTGTTTGCTACTTATTTGGTGTTAAACCCCTTTGTGGACTGATGAGACTAGAGGGACAACATAGGTTGTAAATGGTTAATTGGTAAGTGGTTTTATAATTCAAAACCTTATTGGGATGAAAAATATAAGGTTGTAAATGGTTAATTGGCAAGTAGTTTTCGAGTTCAAAAACTTTAGGGATGAAAATATCAGATCGTGAGTGGTTGTTTGGCAAGTAGTTTTTGAGTTCAAAAATCTTTAGGGATGAAAATATCCAGCATTGAAATAGAAAGATTCAGGGTTCTTTTTGTGTGTGCATGTGCGTGCGTGGGTTCTGCATTTGTGGTTTTTTATGGGCACGATACTTAGCCCTTTAGTTAGTGCTTTAGATGTTATTGGAAACTTGTAAAAGGCTCAACTATATTTAGCGAACACTAGTGTTAGCTTTTAGTTATAGTGAAGCTTATTACCAATTAAATCCGGTAGCAGCTCTGCTGGTTGTTATTTGGTTTGCAAGGTAATAGTCAGTATGATTCATTTGCTTGAAGTTCTAAAGTTGCATTTACATTAAAATAGTTTGCTTAAAGTTGTTTGTAAAATGTTGCATTTTCCACTTATTAGCTAACAAACTATGTAATTTTGGGTAATAATGCTTGCTAAGGAATTCTGTCATGGACATGGGTCGCTGGCACAACGCAATATGCCGAGGTCAACATTGGACAAGACGAGAATCAGTGATTCTATATCTTCTATATATTGGTAATCAATTTGTATATGAAGATATATTTTACACAATTAGACAACTTATGTAACACCCCTGATTAGTCCCACATCAGAAGTGGGCAAGATTAAGATTGGCTTATAAGAGTTTGATGAGTGTACTACTATCAACTTCAGCTTAAGCATTTTGGTCAGTGGTTTAGACCAAACGAAGTTAATAAGTTAATTAGCCCATCAGGCTCGGGCCATGACATTTGGTATCAAAGCCAACCTAGCATTTGGGCATGGTGAGGGGGCTCGAGTAGGAAATGGCTACCCGTGGATGGAGTCAGTGGACTCGTCACGGCGTGGAGCCACCACTGGGCTACGCCTCATATGCACTATGTTAGGGTTTGATCTGGGTTATGTTGGGTTTTGACGAGGACGTCAAGCCTTTGAGTGGGGGAGATTGTAACACCCCTGATTAGTCCCACATCAGAAGTTGGCAAGATTAAGATTGGCTTATAAGGGTCTGATGAGTGTACTACTATCAACTTCAGCTTAAGCATTTTGGTCAGTGGTTTAGACCAAACGAAGTTAATAGGTTAGTTAGCCCATCAGGCCCGGGCCATGACAGATATAGCAGAGTTTGTTTCTAAATGTCTAATATGCCAACAGGTGAAGATAGAACATCGAGTACCTGCGGGAAAATTGCAAAGGATTTTGATTCCTGAATGGAAGTGGGAGCAAGTCACTATGGATTTTGTGACAGGATTACCCAAGACTGTGAAAGGATATGACGATTCATTAGATAAACTAGCAATCTTATATATTAAGGAAATTATTCGATATCATGGGGTGCCAGTTAGCATTATCTCAGATAGAGATCCAAGATTCACCTCTAAATTTTGGGGAAGTCTACAAAAATCTTTGGGCACGCAGTTAAAGTTTAGTACA
>LVTN01001671.1:13435-24738 GCA_001649415.1 Musa itinerans
ACTAGTGCATTGGAATAATTTACCACTTGAAGCCGCCACATGGGAACCATATGAGGAGCTGAAGACCTGGTTCCCTGAGTTCATAGAATCTTAGCCTTGAGGACAAGGCTGATTTGAAGAGGGCGGGTCTGTTAGGACTCTAGCTAGGAGAGTCCTAATTGAGAAGGACATTCATGTAAAACCTACCTAAGCCGACCCCTATTAAAGAGGTGAAGAGGCCGGCTAGGATTATGAGGTTGTTTCTTAGAGAAGAATTAGGAGTTGTAAAGGAATAGAAATCTTGAGTAGGAGTCCTATTAGGAGTTGGTTAGAAGTAAGAGTCTTGAGTAGGAGTCCTATTAGAAGTTGGTCAAAAGCAAGAGTCTTGAGTAGAAGTCCTATTATGAGTTAGGGTTTAGAAGCCCTATAAATAGCCATGTATTCCTCCTCTTTTGATAAGCAATAGATGAATCTTTTCTGTAGCCTTTGAGCAGCAACTTGGAGGGAGGAACCCCTATAGAGTTTCAAGGAGGTCGATCCCCTAAAAAGATCAACCCAAAGTTTAGAAGCTGTAAGGGTTCTAACATTCTACACTTAATTTCAGATATCCAAATATCATTTATTACTGGGCCAATAACCAACTAATTATTGAACAATGAAGGACAAGTGGCATATATAGAGGACACACATTTATGTAACCATCTCTGACTCCAATCCAATCAAATAAGAAGACAAATTCTAATGATCTAACTCACTTGAAGCTGTACCCAGAATGAAAACGTTATAATAGCTACATTTATGCATGCCTAAAGAAATTATCCTGGACCACAAGTTTGGCAGGATGAATAATTTCAAGATATAGGTAAAAATAACAATTCTTACCTCGAAACAACATATAGTTTTACTTGACAAACACTGTAACATCAAAAACATTGTATAGTGTTTTTAAAACAAAATACTATACAGTAGTTTAATATATATATATATATAGTGTTTTTAAATGCTATAAGAAACGAACTAACAAAACACTATAAACAGTTGGCGGAAAAAATTGTTGGATTTGGACGGTTAAAAATGACAGGTTTTTTAAGGGATATTTTTGGAATATTAAAAATTGAGAGTGGTGGTTTAAGAACTTTAGAAAGGGGTATAATTCGGGAAATTTTCAAAAAAATATTTTTTCCTGACCAATCGCCCAACAATAAATAGTAAAACTACCCTTCGGGGAGTAATACATATTAGTGCTAGATAATCAAAGATTTTGTGACTTAGCTGTTGAAGATAAAGACTTACTATTCTTTTCCAAGCCCATTTCCGTATTACGTGCCAATTATACCATATAAAATATAAACAAAATCTCCATATCAAAAAAAAAAAAAAAAAAAAAAAAAAAAAAAAGACATTAAAGCTACAACGGATAAATATAAGCACTATCATTACCTGAAAAGATATATGTTTAATTAGCTTGATAGTAAAATATAATATCATGAAATTTTGTTTTTGACTTTGATCACTCATAGAAAACGCCATCAACCAGTCAACCTCACTCCATTTTGACAGACAACTGGTGGACATATTTGATCACCAGACACGCATAAGAACTGCATCTACATAACCTTCTTTTTTAGATCTGTTGTTCAAACCTATTCAATGGACCCAAAAGAATATATTTGATCGTGATTCTTCTTTAGCCATGTAATTGCCAAAAGATTTGCTCAAAGAATTCAATTCATACTACCTCTCCCTCTTTTCTATACACGAACGTATTTTTAGAGCCTTTCCCACCGTCCGATCTGGTAACCAAGAACAACAAACAATATCCGCAGTTCGCAAGCCGCAATCAGAAACCCCTGATCCTACGGCCACGAACGCAATCCAGATCCTTACCAAGCCAGGATCCAACGGCAAAAAATCCAACAAGACAGGCTTAGATCGCTATTCTAGGGAAACGCTCACCTTTGATGTAGGTCGACACCGGCGTCTCGAACCCGGCGCGGGCTTTCTGGCAGCGACGTCACGCACAGTGAGCGCAAGAGCCGGTAGTAAGCAGGCCACAGCCGGTACGGCAGCGATCGGCGAGATCAGATGCTTCGCCATGATCGCAACAGTGGTAGAGGAGAGCGGAAAGCAAACAAGCGCCGATTAGTGACGGGTGTGGAGGAAGCGGCAGAGTCCCGAGTAAGAAGGACGTGACTTTATAGCTGATCCAGTGCTTATCGTCACTTTCGGTGAGAGTCAGTCAAGCCTGCAAAGGTGGAGAATGCTGACGTCTCGGAGGTTTAGATTTGATTGCAGGGTTGCAGGTGGGGTGGTGGTATCTCACGGGATAGCAACGGGATCTGCGGAAGAGGTAGTTGTCATCGGTGGGATCACATGGGAAGGTGTCAGATGACGAGGCGAGGCGAGGCAGGGTAAGTTTGCCGCCCAACCCGACGATTAGTTTAGGCGTGACGGGGGCCAACTTGACTGGCTTTGGTCCGAGTAGTAACATCGGACTAAAGCGAGTTTTTAACCTCAATGAAAAGTTTTATGTTAGATGATGGTAACAACATCCTTCGCCAATCAAAACTTGACAAGTGGATCCTAAGTGATCTACGAAGTATCCTTCGAATCATTTCTTCAAAATACGATTAGGGTCTCCAGTTTTTAATTATGGATAAAAAAAAAACAAAATTCCTGATTTCTTATCACAGAAAACAGAGGAACTAAAATTAACAGGGGTGATTATTTAACTGGAAGAATAATCCTGAATTTTTATTATAAGAAGGTAAAAAAAAAAAAGAGGACAATCAATTCCTGATAAAAACTAAAACTAGACATCTCCTAACAAGCTCAGAAAGCATTTGCCATCATACTGATCTAAATTAACAGAAATGAATCTGATAGAAAATAGCAGAAGCAAGGCTTGCAATGGCCACCACAACAGAAGCGAGCCTCGGTGCTTCGGATGACATGGGTGCTGAAGCAGGAGTCGGTGATGGAGTAACAGCCGAGTTCGGCGGCGGAGTTGCCGGTGTTGGAGATGGAGTAGCTGGCGGTGGAGATGGCGGTGTAGTTGGCGGCGGCGATAGAACTGGAGATGGCCGTGGGGTTGGTGATGGCACTGGAGATGGCCGTGGGGATGGCGATGGCACTGGAGATGGCCGTGGGGGTGCTGCATTTGATCGAGAAGGATTAGGATCACATCGTTCGCTGAAACATGGACACCAACAAGACATTATAGCGAATACTCGATGAGCATCTTCGCGATAATCACTTACATGGAGGTGCAGCCGAAGGACTAGAAGCTGCAATTTCAATCCCAAACAAAACAATGAGTTCTGCAGATGTGAAGATAGGCATATCTACAAACGCATTCACAGCTCACCGTCGCAGTGGATTTTGGGCGCCTTGACGGAGCAAGCGGCGGGGAGATCGAGCGCCCGGGTCATGTTCACGGCGACACCGAGATCGTTAGCCTCCTGCAGCGCCTGGCAGATGCACTCCGGGCTTTCCGTGACGACGTCGGCGACGCCTGCGCAGCACGACCTGCTGGGACGAGGAGTAGTGCTGTCGTTGGAGACGTACGAAAAGCAATCCATCAGGGCGGACACGATGTCCGAGCAATCAGAGGGTGGCGGAGCGGCGGAGAGCGAGGCGGCGCCCGCGGGGGAGAACAACAAGGCGTAGATGGCCATGAAACCAGTGGCCAATACCACTATCCTCGCCATTGCTTTACTACATGGGCATGCAGATGACAAGAATATATATAGACAGAGAGAAGGGAGAAGAAGGGATGAGGAGAATGGAGCAGCTTGGAATCAGTTCTAAGATTTCTCGCAGCTGACTTGTGATCCAATGAAACAGTTGCGAGATCTAAGGTCAGTTTGGATGTGGATACGTATTGGGCGCCCCAAATACCTAACGAGTTCGCGGTTTAGTAGTGACGTTTGATGCACGTCAGGGAATGTCATCACTTTGTGTTTCCACCATTAGTTGTTGTGGCTGGTCAACCATTGATGTGTGTAGCAGTTGATGGCAATCACTCATGTTTTCTTTAACTTGTTGCCCTTTTTGGGTAATGCAAATGGCTAAGGTTGAGCTTAGTGATAAATCGACCGTAGGAAGAAATGTTTCTGTTTTGCAACGTTATAAAATCTGAAAAATTATATATAATGGTCAATCTCTTTCAGCTAAATAAAATTTGGTTTTGAGTTAAAACTTTGAGTAACATTAATTTTCATTAAATATTTATTAGAAGTAACACGACCAATATTTTAAATATTGTCTTACATGAAAACCAAAAGATTATCTACAATATATATATATATATATATATATATATATTTATAATATAGGGTCTCTATTTCCTTTGAGATCTTTTTAATATTTATTCTTTATGAATTATGGGATACAATATTATAAAATATTATTACATTAATGCTTTGAGTGTAAATATTACACATAATTCAAGTTTAATATTGTAGATAAATTATAATTGCATATCAAAATTCTCCTTTGGACGAAACTAAAATAGCCAACCATAATGATGTTTCTTTATGTCTCACTCTATTTGACAATTGAATATACTCAAATCAGGTATTTTGCTATGGTTGGATAAACAAAGTAAATGTTAGTAAATATATCAATTATCATATTTATATTTATTAGTTATAAGAATAATTGATCAAACTTTCGATAATCCCAAAAGTTCTTATAATCTATCAACATCAATAAACATTACAAATGTTACCATCATGTCATTTTTATTAATAAGCATCACTAATCATTGGTAATTAATTATAAATTTTATATAATTGATTTTTGTGTAGTTTTAATGTTTGACCACTTTGGTGACTAACAAGCGTCATAATGCATAAATATCAAATTACTCATAAAATTATATAAGTAAAATAAAAATATAATATTATAATATAATTGACGATCATAATATGACTCAGACTGACTCATCTACTTCAGAAGAAAATCAATGAATATCAATATTGTCTTGTCTTGCATTAAAAATCAAAAGATTATCTTTTTAATCAAATCAATAAAAATCAACGAGCAGCATCCTACCTTTGTCGGTTGGGTGGAGATAGGATCAAATCCTAAATTTATGATGATAGAAAAGATGCCTTCCATCAAAACATCAACTCAGAATTAATATTCATCCAGATCAATGCTGCTAATATTTAGTAGTGACTGTTGGGTTCGGTATATACGTGGGGTTCGATTAATGATTTGGGTCTAGCCCATATGTAAACCTAAATCTAATTTATCAAAGAAAAAAAAAGAGTGACGTGTGCAGTGTAACATTAGCGACGTGCGAGCAGCGAACTATGGCGGCGCACAAGAAGAGAAAAGAATCGAGAGAAAAAGAAAAAAAAATAGAATTTTAAGTTTTTCTATTTGATGATCAGTGGTCAAATTTTATCAATTTTAACTCAAATTATGTGGAAAATCTTTGTAGTAAACTTTACAATTCTAACGGTGCTGATATGTAGTTTACCCGATACTTTCCTGCTATACTCATTTTGAATACTTAAAATTTTTCTTTTGATGAGATTCATGTGATGATGATATGCTATTCTTGAGCCAAAATATGTGATCTTAATGTTATTATAATCGTCTTGTTATTTTAGAGAAGACTTATTGTAAACATATTATCATTATTATTGATAGTAGAAGTTTAAGGTGGACTACGGTCTCGTAGTTTTTCTCGCATTGGGTTTTTCACGTTAAAATTTGGTCTCACTTTATGATTGATTTATTGCTCTACTGTTTATGTTGTTCTGGTTCATATATACTTTTGATATCAAGTTGGTATTTTGATGAAGAACCCATTTTAACATACAAAGAGGGAAAAAGAATTATTCCGCTATAATAGATTTTTCCCAACAAGTGGTATCAGATTGTTTGGTGCTAGTTTTTTTCTTATGTGATTGAAATAGAGGAGTCAGATGATATGATTAAATTGAATTCATCAAATTATTCAACTTTGGGGTGTATGATGGAAGATTTGCTCTATTGTAAAAATTTGTATAAGCTCATCAAGATTAAAGATAAACCTTCTATTATGGAATATGAGGAATAAGAGGTTCAACATAGAAAAGCTATTACTTATATTAGAAGATGAATGAATATAAATTTGCATGAGCATATTTCTAATGAAACTAGAGTTGATGTTGTTTGACAAATGTTAGAATACCTCTTTGCGAAAAAGATAGTGGGAAATAAAATTTCTCTCATCAGAAGACTTGTAAATTTGAAATATAAAGATGATGGTAACATTGTTAATAATATAAGTCTATTTCAGAGTATTATAAACAAGTTAGTTGCTATGAAAATGAATATAGATAATGAGATACAAGGATTATTACTTTTCAACTATTTACCAGAAAGTTGGGAAACGTATGTGGTGATAATTTGTAACTCCACACCAGAGGGGACTCTAACTATAGATATGTTTAAAGACAGTTTACTAAATAAAGATGTCATAAGGAAATAACATGGTGAATCTTCTTCTAGTGCATTTATTATTGAAAAATAAAAAAGACGTGGAAGAAGTCATAGTAGAAATCCGCATGACTATAGAGGAAAATCCAAATCTATAAGAGATATCAAATGTTTCCATTGTAATAGACCAAGTCACATGAAGAAAGAATGTAGATTTTGGAAGCGAGAACAGAATGAAAGGAAGAAAAATGAGAAAGAGACAAATACAGTTATTGTTGATATCATTATTGTTTGTGATGATGGTTATGTTAGTCTTACAGCTCAAGATAGTGACTGAGTAATTGACTATGGTACTTCATTTCATGTCACTTCTCATGGTGATTTCTTGATATCTTACACTGTTGGTGATTTTGGTAATGTCAGAATGGGAAACAATGATACATCTAAGATTGTGGGTATTGGAGATGTTTGCTTGGAGACCAGTATTTGGAGCAAATTGATACTCAAATATATCAGATATATTCCAAATATTCGTCTTAACTTGATATCTACAAGCAGACTTGATGATAAGGGATTTACACATTATTTTGGTGAAAGCAAATGAAAATTCACTAAAGGTTCTCTAATTGTGGTAAGAGGAAAGAAGTTTAACTCTTTTTATGTCATGGAAGTTAAACTACACAAAGGAGAGATTAATGCAATCTAAAAGGGTGAAAGTATAGATCTTTGGCACAAGAGACTTGGTAATATCAGGAAGAAGGGACTTCAAACTCTTGCTAAAAATCAATTTTTACCAGAGTTGCAAGGTACATCTCTTAAATCTTGTTATCATTGCTTAGCTGGAAAAACACGTAGAGTTACCTTTCATACATATTCATCATCTAGAAGATCAAATGTTATTGATTTGATTCATACTAATGGTTGTACTATGCAAACTAGAACTCTTAAAGGTGTTCTTTATTTTGTTACTTTTATTGATAATTATTCTAAAAAAGTTTGAGCTTTTGCTTTTAAATCTAAAGATCAGGTACTCGATATTTTCAAAGAATTTCATGTCACTGTTGAAAGAGAAATTGGCAGAAAGCTAAAGTATATTCGAGCAGATAATGGTGGCAAGTACAAGGGTCCTTTTGAGAATTATTGCAGGTTCCATGGTATTAAGCTTAAGAAAACAGTTCCTAAAACTCCTCAGCAAAATGGTGTGGCAAAAAGGATGATCATAACTATCGAAGAAATGATTAGGTGTATACTTTCCCACGCCAAGTTACCTAAGTCATTTTGGGGGGAGGCTATGAAAACTACAGTTGACCTGATAAATCTTTCTCCATCAGTTCCTCTGAAATGTGATGTTACAGAGAGAGTATGGAAAAGAAAAGATATATTTTATAATCACTTGAGAGTCTTTAAGTGTAAAGCATTTGTTCATATTCCCAAAGATGATAGGTCCAAGCTTGATAATAAGGCAAAAGCATGTATCTTCTTGGGATATGGTCATGAAGAGTTTGGGTACAGATTATGAGATCCAGTGAATAAGAAGATTATTAAAAGCAGAGATGTTATGTTACTTGAAGACCAATTGTTTGACGATGATGATAATGTTGAGAAGCCAAAAACCTCTGTTTATATTCCTTAGAGTTTGGGTCCAATTCCTTCACTTGTAGTTCATAATGATCATGGGAGAGATGAATAAGAAGATCATGGTAAGAATGTCAATAATGATGCTCCTACAGTTGATGATGTTGAACTAATTGAACAAGCACCTCCACCACCAATTGAGATTTTATTGAGAAGATCCACAAGAGAGCGACAATCATTTACTAGATATCCTCCACATGAGTATGTTATGCTTACTAACGGGGGAGAGTCAGAAACTTACCAAGAAGCTATTCTACATGAATATAAGAATGAGTGGGTTAAAGTAATGCAAGAAGAAATGAGATCCTTGCATGAGAACCACACCTATGACTTGGTAAAGTTGCCTAAAGAGAAGAAAGCTCTTAAAAATAAATAGGTTTATAAATTGAAGACTGAAAATAATAGCTCACAATAAAGATATAAGGCACGACTAGTTGTGAAATGATTTAGTTAGAAGAAAGGTATTGACTTTGAAGAAATATTTTCTCTTGTGGTGAAATTATTCTCTATCCGAGTTGTTCTTGGTTTGACTACCCGCTTGAATTTAGAAGTGAGCAACTTAATGTGAAAATAATATTTCTTCATGGTGACTTAGAACAAGAAATTTATATGAAGCAACCAGAATGTTTCAAAGTTAAGGGAAAAGAAAATCTGGTGTATAAGCTTAAGAAAAGCTTATATGGACTCAAACAGGCACCTAGACAGTGGTACAAGAAGTTTGATTCATTTATGATGAGCCAAGGGTATATTAGAACCACATCTGATCATTATGTGTTTATGAAAAAAATTTCAGATGATGATTTTGTTATTCTATTGATATATGTTGATGATATGCTGATTATTGGTCATAATGATGGTAAAATTAAAAAGTTTAAAAAAGAGCTAAGTAAGTCTTTTACCATGAAAGACTTGGGATCGGTGAAACAAATACTTAACATGAAGATTCTTCATGATAGGAAGAAAATGAAGATTTGACTATCTTAGAAGACTTATATTAAAATAGTTCTTGAAAGATTCAACATGAGTAAAACCAAAGTAGTTTGTTCTCCATTTGCAGGTCATTTCAAGTTTAGTTCGAAACAATATCCTATAAGTGAGAAAGAAAAAGAAAAAATGTCTAGAGTACCTTACTCATCTGTTGTAGGCAGTTTGATGTACGCTATAGTTTATACTATGACAGATATAGCTTATGCAGTTAGAGTTGTTAGTCGATTTCTCTCTAATCCTGGTAAGGAACATTGGACAGTAGTGAAATGGATATTAAGATATTTAAGAGGTATTTCCAGGTTGTATTTATGTTTTGACAATAATGAACCTGTGCTAGAAGGGTACACAAATATAGACATGACAGGTGATACTGATTCCAAGAAGTCCACTTTAGGATTCTTTATGACATTTGTAGGGGGAGCAATCTCTTGGCAGTCTAAGTTACAGAATTGTGTGGCTCTATCAACCATAGAAGCACAATATATAGCAATTACTAAAGCTTGCAAAAAACTTTATGGATGAAAATTTTTTTATAGGAATTGGGCTTGAAATAGGAATGATATATACTATTTACTATGACAGTCAAAGTGTCATTCATCTCTCCAAGAATTCAACATACCATAGATTTGTGATATGCTTGAGATGAAAGAATTACAATTGGAAAAGGTAATGAGAATGGATCAGATATGTTGACAAAATCTTTACCTAAATAAAAGCTTGAAGCATGTAGGCGAAGACTCAGCTTAGTACAGCCCACTATATGAGTTAGAGGAGGAGAATTATTTGGTCCAGCTTATATATAGGTTGGACTAATGATTTGGGCTGTAAGCCCAAATTTGATTTAGTAAGGAAAAAAAAAGGAAAGAAAAGTGAGGCGTACAGTTGGGGGCAATGTGAGCGACGTGCGAGCAGTGAACTGTGGCGACACATAGGGAGAAAAAGAACGGAGATAAAAAAAGGATTTTAAGTTTTTTTGCTTGATGATCAGTGGCCAAACTTTGTCAGTTTTGACCCAAATTATATGTAAAGAATCCTTGTAGCAAGCTCTACAATCCTAATGGTGCTGATCTATAATTTACTCTCTTTGAGGTACTTTCCTATTATACCTATTTTGTAAGACAAAATTCTCTTTCTGACGAGATCCATCCATGTGATGATGATATGCTATTCTTAAGTCAAGATATGTGGTCTTGATGTTATTATGATCCTCTTGTTATTTTAGAAAAGACTTATTGTAAACCTATTATCATTACTATTGATAGTGGAAGTTTACGATAGACTACGGTCTCGTGATTTTTCTTACATTGGGTTTTTTACGTTAAAATTTGATCTCACTTTGTGATTGATTTATTGCTCTACTGTTTATGTTATTCTGGTTCATATGTACTTTTGATATCAATGTAGTATTTTGATGAAAAACCCATTTTGACATACAAAGAGGGAAAAAAAATTATTTTGTTATAACAGATTTTTCCTAACAGTGACCTCACCAAATTCGAGATGGCAAACCATGTGAGATATCATGAGAGATCTCTATCTCTCTTCTCCATATTTTAGATTGGTTCTTGTAATATGCGGGAGGGGTGTAAGCTATTTGTTCTAGTATAATGTGTTAGGTTGCCGAAGAAACCAAGTGTGTGTGCATACTTTTCAACTTGATTCGGGTACAAGACACTCGAGTGTACATTTCCAGATGGTAAACTGTCTTACCAATGTTTGTTTTTGTCGTTCATTGGAATCGCTTGTCATGTTTATAAACAAGCTTCTACAAGGGTCATGATGATGCCTTTAGGAAGATGACACAACTATTCATCCTTAGCTGATCAAACTGAAGGTGAGGGAAAGACCAAAAGAAGTTAGGCCGACACAAACTTGATAGAGGCAACAAATGAATAGTTCTTGTCACCATGCACAGGAAACTCTAATGGAGACCTGTGGCACTCTTGTCACCCAGAAATATCTGCTGACTGAACCTGGAAGGCTGTTAACTAGGTGACAAAATTCTTGACATGAACTGCCACCCTGAAACCTAAGTTGAAGGGTCCATGCTATGAATGGTTTGACATGATCAACATTCATTATTCATGAGTGTGTCAACTTCAGGATTAAAAGCTTAACCACTTGATCAAGAACGCATGGGTCATCTTTTTGCTTATCATATGACTACTTGAATGAGTAGAGTATTTCTTCAGTGTCATTCTAGTTGAACATACAACCCCCCCCCCCCCCCCCCCCCCCATAAAAATAAAAGATTTTGAAACCTT
>LVTN01001671.1:24748-35207 GCA_001649415.1 Musa itinerans
TTCTAGTTTAACAAACAACCCCCCCCCCCCTCCCCCTCCCCAAATAAAAATGAAAGATTGTGAAACTTTAGCTATGGGTGTATATGATCCAATAGAACCATCAGATTTGCAAATGCATTAAGACTGCCTGTGATGCTCAGTGCATGCATAATTTACACAATGAATTAGGCATATTTCTGAGCAGATGCTAGCATAAGATATTTGTCATCTCATGCATTGCATTCATGCCAAGCCAAATCAAGAATTGATCTCCCAACAACATGCAAAGTGGGTCTCTTCATGTCTACCACAAATAAGGTGTCCGAGATATCCTTTTCAGCTCCAAAACTGAGATTGTTGACAGCTTTATACTCTCTCTCTACTTGCTGTGTCCACCTAATTTTTCTCACCTACCCCTTTGTACTACTAAAACCTTCCATCAATAAAATATAATGCATTAAATCATTCTACCATTGTCTAGAAACTTTTATTTCTGTTCCCTTTTATATTTCTGTTCAAAACTTTTATTCCACATCTATCAATATTAAGATGGAAAAGGATATAGAGAAAAACTCTTCTTTTTCATCGTTACATAATATTTTACATTTTAAGTAATATTTTCTCTTGACAAATTTTGTAAAAGAATAATCGTTATAAACTTCCTTGTAATATAAATATAGCTAAAAATGCATACCTAAATTCATAAGTAAACATAAGCATAGCTAAATATAAGTTACGATAGCAAAAGACTGCATATTTAACTTATATGGTAATGTAAAAGAGTCGTGGTAACATAAGTAAGAATGCATATCTAAATTCGCAAATAAACATAACTATCCTAGGGTTATATGTTTAACGGAAATCATTGTAATACTGATTATAGTCACGCCAAGATGAAGAATTATGCTTAATACAAGTAACACATTTTAGGATCAAAAGAAACTAATTTCTGAAATAAGGATCGATATATGATTTCATTTGTCCATTTTATATCATAGTCATACTAATTAGATAACTATATAAAAAGATAATATATCAAGCACGCACTTGTTTGTGCATTAAGTGCAACCGAAGTTTTCCCTAGTTTTTTAGAAAGTACAATTAATTGAGGGTCCACTTTGTACGATGACATTTTCATGAAGTACTAATAACCCGTTGACTAATTGTACTACAACATCTCTAGAAAAAGTCATAATTTTCCCATCATTTTGGATCGGGAAATTAACATGAGAAACCATTTTACATTTACATATATCCGATTGTTTGCATTTACATATATTTCTTCTTTAAATTCCATTCAAATTCTAAACATCTTTAAGAGTCAATCCTACACCACAAAGAGATTATTCCCTTTGCGATCCGATCGACTAAGATTTGTGTCAAAGAAAAACTCCCAATTAATGAACACCTCGCATTAGATTAGATTTTGGTGGTAGATGCATAATCTTCCGATGTATCTACCCTAAATCTACTCCTCTCTTTCTTCCTTGGCAGTCAAATGGGGAGAGATGACATGGTGTGCCCTTAATCACTTTTCCTTTTGAGTTCATATAGTTCTTCAATAATAACACTCGAGAAGATATCGATTCCTTCATCAAGACCACGATTTATGTCGCCATTAACTTCTTTGCATTAGGTTCGGACATCTCAATCGATTTTGGATAATTTTGAGTTTGGATATTGTAAAATTCATGTGTCGCTTATTTATACATATTTGTTTTATGTTTGGGTTAACCACCGGTCTATTTAAACTGGTTCGTATATCTTTTAATCAGACTTGAAATTGATTTGGATGAAAAATTGATTTTTGAAACCTAAAAAGTTCATTGCACGAGACTAGTCTCGTCCATTGCTGCTCAATTGGAGAGGTTATTGTATGTGTGTGTGTGGTGCTTAATTTTATTCCAAGTGCAAGTGCACAAATCACTCGCACTCTCTAATTGAAGTGGACAAGTCACTTGCACAATCCCTAATTTTGACAAGAAGATCCTAGCTAATCTATCTATCTGATAAAAGCCTTAAAAGTTGATAGAAGATCCTTGTTGCTTGGAAAAAGTCCAAATTTTCCTCTTCTTAATTTGTTGATGTTTTTGTTTTTTGTTATTTTAATCGAAGACAAAGAAAATAAAAAATATAAAAATATAAAAAAACTCAAGCAATGCAAAATGACTAGATTTAGTTTTCAGAAATTAGGTGACGGATGCAGCTCCAAGGATTAGATAGATAGATAGATAGATGCACCACGCAACAAATATAAATGCTTAGCTTATTCGGGGATCAAGAAATTGTATCAAGGAAATCAAGAGTAAATCACAACCCTTCCTATGCTTAGGCTATGATTAAGAAATCCAAGAACTATTTATTTTCATCTTTATCTTGATTCTTTGATATTCTAGTTTGGGAATACACTTGTGTCACGAATAAGCATCTTGCAACATAACAAAAAATAAGATATATTTGGAGTATTATTATTATTTTAGTCATGACATCAAAACAAAATAATAAATTCTTTTTTGTGAATTATTATGATAGACTAAGAATAATAACGATGAATAAAAATTCTGATTAATGTCTTGTGTATTATCTTCTAGGATAATACTCTTTTTTTAGGATAGAACAAAGCTAAACACTGCAACTTTATACTCTTTTTTTTTTTCTAGGATATTTAATGTTCTTTCAACCACCATGGTGGATAGGTGTCATTTGTCGTGAAATGACAGACATATATGCTTTGAAAATAATTATAAGATAGAAAGATTGAGAGTTTCTTGATTCTTATGGAATAAAATAAGGTTGGTTGACAAATAAGGTTGATGCGATGTGAAGTTAGTAGTTATGGCAATCCCTCTACAGGCCAATAAATCCTTGTCTAATTTAAAGATCAAAGTCCGAGAGGAATTAAGCCAAACTGAGTCCAAGATTTGGAACAAGTTTATCTTCACCATCAGTGGTGGCATCTGCTTGATTTGTATTGAATTGAAGTAGTAACACATTCATGTTGTCGACATCTGCTTTTGTCTCTAAACAAAACTTTGATACCCACCGAAAAACCTCCCTTATTTAGGTGGATGAAATTAGAATTTGCTACTGCTGCTATTTTTCATTATTTAATTTATTGAGTCAATAAACTCTATTTTCTTCTTTAAGAAAAATCCCACTCCGTCAGGTATCATATTTTTTTAGTTGTACTTTACACACACACACACAAAAAATATTTTTTCAAAATATAATATTTATCATATAT
Source organism: Musa itinerans (assembly GCA_001649415.1). NCBI lineage: Eukaryota > Viridiplantae > Streptophyta > Magnoliopsida > Zingiberales > Musaceae > Musa > Musa itinerans. The sequence continues at coordinate 27,972 of LVTN01001671.1, forward strand.
GACAACTTAAGAGGTTGTAATTATATTCATTATATCTTCTTGTGCAATTTACTTATTCCTCTTTGTATAACACCATTTAAAAAGATTTAATTTACAGTGTGGTAAATTAAATATAATATTTTGCAGTATGATAGTAATGTACAAATGAAAGTTGCATGACCATATAAGCGCTCGAATAAAACAATTTAAAGCAATTAACTATAAATAGTTTTCAGTCAAAAGTGGAGCTCCGCTGTGAAATATGATTCATTATTGGTGTTTGATTTTTCATAAATGATGTTTTTTTTGGGGGGGCAATGAAAAGTCATTTTTGCATATTTTTATTTTGATTTAAAAACATTTTTTTATGTCAATTAGTATCAGGTAAAGCATAATGTCTCTTTATAACCATGTAAGAAAAATGCTCTCTAGTGTTCATGCTTTGGGCAAAAGGGTTGGATTATAAAAGATATCTTATGAAAATATAAAACTTTAAAATATTTAATTATTTATAGATGAATATTAATGATGGTTGGATTAATTATCTTTTTTCTTTTCCTCTTTTTTTTTCTCATTTTCAACTCACTCGATTGAATTAACACCTTCAATGGAGCCAGTTCAATCAACTCAAATGTTGGACAGATTCAGAAAAAAAATAAAAAATAAAAGAATAAATAATATTAATATATCGATTTATAAAAATAAATATATAAAAGTAACAATAAATATCCTTCTTTCTCCTCTTTTTTCTCAATATCTTTTTCTTATTGTTGTTATTATTATTATTATTATCATCATCATCATCCGTGATGATAATAATAACAAGGAGCAACTCGATAATGAGATAAAAATAGAGTTATGGAAAAGAAAATAATAATAATAATTGATAATATAAGAATCATAAATAGTATTATTTTTTATGATAATAATAGTGAAAAAAGAATGAAGAATAGTAAATTTCATACAACATTAGGCATTTTAAAGGAAATCGTCCATACAAAAGTTGATAGAGGTAAATCCACATTTGCAAGGACATATACGACGCTTGGAAAGATCCCTTTGGAATTGGATGGCAACCATCATAGTCCAAGTAATCGTCAAAAATGACGTACGTCTTGTCATAAAATGTCATGAATTGAATTCTGAATCTGACAAAACCTGAGTGGGTGGTCAAATTTGACTTATCGTTCTTTAAAGTTTTGACATCATTTTAATGGAGCCACCATCGGATTGGATGGAGTTCAAGTCGATGTTTGACTCTAAGGGGAACATCATTCATTGTCTTGTAGTCACCACAGATAGCGATGATATGACACACTAAATTATCTGTTCTTGAGAGGAGGAAAAAAAAAAAAAATCATCAGTTAACACCATCAATATCATCTCAAATATGAATGTAAAATATCAATTTAAAAATATAAATCAATTGACATTAAATGTAAAACTATATCGTCTCATGAACATAAATTTCATGCATTCTCACAAAATTACATAAATAAATAATAATAATTCTAAAAATATATATTAAAAGTTAAAAATTTAAAATTAAATGTTCATAGTTAAATTAAGAATACTTTTATATATATGAAACTCGTGTATTTTGTCCTAGCTACTTGGAAAGCTATGGCTTGCCATTGTTTGTAATCATACAATTTAAGTTTTAATTCTCTGTGATGGTGGAATAAATCAACACAAACTTCAAAATAGAATCTTGAGGTTAAGTATACTCTAAAAGATCTCCTCAGTATCATGTTTTCCCAAAATTGCACAAAAGGATTGTAAGTGTGATCATACCATATAGGTCTTAAGCTTCATGAAAACTCTCTTAGTTAATTGCACCTTGTTGGAAGATATATTTAGTTAGAGTTCTTGTTTCAATCTTTGTTAGTCCAAGTTGACATTGCTAATGCCTTTTGACTTCGAACTCCAGTAATTTATTCACCCCCAACTGATAAGTTGATCGAATCTGATGCCCAAGAAAAATGACCAGTTGATTCTGACATGGACCGCATTCAGTGATCAGGTCCTACCCAGGTTGAATTTTCATACCTCTCTCTCTCTCTCTCTCAATTAATGCATCCTCATCATAAAACTCAATCGGACTTCTTGAAGTTTACTTTGTTCGGTGGTTCACTTGGTAACTTGATTATCGTATATGGTGCTTGGAAATTAATATAATCTAGACACTAAAGTTATTAAGTTCCAAAGAAAGACGCTTATTAAGAACCAAAACAAACACGACTATTTTGAAGATGAGGATATCTTTCAATTGGTTAAACTTCTTGTATCAAAAGTCTCTATTTTTATGAAGAAGAAACACAAAATACTTTTAACAAGAAATAAGTTGAAGACCTATATAAGAGTTCAAATTCTCTAAAAAGAATTATTCTAATTAGTAGGTTATTAATTTGGGAGAGATCTTGTTGAGATTTTAATTACTAGAGTTTGAGTGAAATATACGTGAGATTGGATACCATGAAGCTTACTCATTTAAAGTATGGTCTAACTCCAATATATATCATTCGAATATTTTTAATTCTTAACAACATAAGATTATTCATGATAGTATCTCAAAATCTATCTCACATTTAATATATTTTCTCTTTATATGTAACTAAAAATTAAACTACAATGAAGATGTCAGCTAACTTAGTTTATAGATGTATTAATAATTCATCATAACGTCCAGGGTTTAAATTTCATCTTCGTCATTTACCTTTTTCGTAAAATTTTTAAAAATAGAAAACAAATTACAATTTGACTTGGACTATCTAGTTCATGTGACCAAAAATATATGGAATGGGAAACTAATACCACCCAAAACATAAGTCACTTGATCCTTTTAAATTCTTGATAATATATGATCATTTGTAGTCTTATCTCCATCTCTATCTCATAGATGAATATTTTTCCATCAATTTTCTTTTTATTTTCCTAGGCAAGAAATTTTGCTTAAAATTTGTATTCCTGACAACAATAATTCACAGTTTTAGGGTTTAATAAGGAGTGATTTTGCATGTCCTAAAAGAATATCTAGAGCTTTTGTTTTAGAAACTTAATTTTCCATATAATTATACATTTTTAAAAGGGTTAAATAACTAATTAATTCATTACCTATCAAGTTTATCTTTTTTTTCTTCTTTTGTAAAGTCCTTATCAAACAAGCTAATCAACATCATCTAAAACTTCATTATTATATGTAAAATAAATAAATAACATTTATCTCTTTTCTTTTGTAAAGTCCTTATCAAACAAGCTAATTAACATCATCTGAAATTTATCTAATTGACATCTTTTAAAATTTATCTAATGAAATTTCAAATCCTATCCTACAAATGGATTTGATAAATCACCATAGCACCAATATTTTATTGGGAGACTGGCTGAAGTTGCAAGGCCCAAATGTTACACAGAGTAGCTGCACGCAGCAAGAAGAAGGTTGATAATGCGACAACGCTGTCACGTTATCTAGCGGAAAAAAAGCAGGCACGTACCCCTTCCCCCTCGGACTTCGTCACCTCTCCTCCAGGTGCAACGCACCTGTCCCCGACTGTTGAAGACAGCGAGGTTACCGGAGCCGCTATCAACCGCGAAGCTCGTGCTGTTGACCAGTTCATGGCTTCTATCTTGTCCGAACATAGACTCGGTCATGGCAGATAAGCTGCACTCTTCTTCTTCGTCTTCATCTCACCTCACCTATCTGTTAGAGTCAACTGTCACAGACATCCCTAGCTAAACACATGATAGTTGTAGTAAATGGTGTGTATGAGAGAGAGAGAGAGAGAGAGGAGAGGATAGGAAGCTTCCCTCCGGCAATCTGACTTTGTAGAGCGCCTCAGAGTAAATGCACTTGGACTCTCCGTGCAGCCAAGTTGGGTCAGCGGGTCACGACGGCAGCTATCTTATGCATAAATATGTGTCCAATGGTTGGAGAAGAAACACCATGTGACCCTTGTCTTTGCTTCCCAATTCTGGAAGACGAGGAGCCAAGGAGGAGAAGGCATAGAAAGAGATGAGTACACCAACATGCAGCGAAGAGGTTGGCGTGAAGAAAGGCCCTTGGACACCGGAGGAGGACATAAGCCTGGTCTCCTACATCCAAGAGCACGGTCCTGGAAACTGGAGGGCTGTTCCTGCCAATACTGGTGATCTAGGATGCTTATGGTGTTCATCCAGTATAGTTTGGTTCAACTACTGACATGTCCTTGTGTTCTCTGTCTTCCAGGGTTAATGCGATGTAGCAAGAGCTGCAGGCTCCGCTGGACAAACTACCTTAGGCCAGGGATCAAGCGTGGCAACTTCACCGATCAGGAAAACAGAATCATAATCCACCTCCAAGCTCTTCTAGGCAATAGGTCGAACACTATGCTTACAGTATCTTATACTGACCTGATTTGAAGTTTAGCTGCTTTGTTGTGTTGCTCCATGCAGATGGGCAGCCATTGCCTCTTATCTCCCTCAAAGAACAGACAACGATATCAAGAATCACTGGAACACCCACCTGAAGAAGAAGCTCAGTAAGGTCGAAGCCGACGGGAACGGCCCGAAGCCATCCATCTCCCGGGGGAAGTGGGAGAGGAGTCTGCAGACTGACATCCACAAGGCAAGGCGAGCTCTGTGCGAGGCCCTGTTGATCGAGAAGCCAGCGGATTGCGCGTCGGATGACTCGAGCAGGACGGCGTACACGTCGAGCGCCGACAACATCTCCCGGCTTCTCGAAGGCCGGACCGGGAATCCAGCCGGTGCTACCGGCGCCGCCGACCGGGCGTCGACGACGACACAGGCTGATTCGGCCTCATCGAGCCAAGGAACGGCCAGCACATCGAACTCCGTCGTGTCACGGCAGGCATCATCTTCTCAAACGCCATTTTCGCTGTTGGAGTCGTGGTTGTTTGATGAGACTGTTGCGCAAGGGTCAGAGAACCATGGCAACGGACGATGCTGGTGGTGATCTGTTGCAAGTGCTCATGCAGCCCAAAAACTGTATATGAGGTAGCTCGATTGTAAAGTAGTCTCCAATGGTATGGGAGAAGAAGTATTGTATTCTATGGCAGAAGACTGTTACCTGTGATTAATCATCTTAAATGGAGAGATGAATCTTGGTTCTTGAGGCTGTGCATTGGAAGAATGAGGGAGTAATGAATCCAAAATAGTTTAGTTTCTCCATGATTTGCAATCACCAGTTTACCCAAAGACAAGTCAAAACGAAGTCATTGTCGTACGTATTGATCCATGAAGTCATCAGCTCAGAAGATGAAACATTTTTCAAACCAGTTGAGGTTTCGATTAAGACTCTTCAACAACTCCAAGTGGAGTCAGTTAAATCCAGATAAAGCATCTTCGAAGTGCGATAGCGTTTGATTTACTGTAATGCCTTCATTATGTACCAAAGTTCACAACATTCACATAGTGATACTGCCATACTGGAGATAGAAAACGAAGCGAAACAAATAAATGTTCGGCAGATAGTGCTTTACTGCCACACATTATTCCAGATATTTGACCAGATGGTGGAGAGGTATATCCGTGCTTGCAGAAATGTGCTGTACAAAGAAACGGACTGAAAATACTCTCATGCACACCATGTACCCATAAACAAAAAGTGCAATTAAATGCAGCCCTACTTGATCCAGCTGTGATCGAACTTTCAAGATCTCAGAAGAAAAGAAGTTTCTTTGCTCTGATCTAAGGAAGAAGGCAACTTTCTCTCCAGAGATGAATGGATAAGACTGGCCTGAGCTCTAGCTCTGAGCTCATGGCAGAAGGGATAGGAAGTGAATCTCAATCCTTTTAGCAAATATAACAAAGTGCCCAGCTAAGCAGTCAGACAACTGGGTTCTGTGTGTACGCTAGTGTGGGAACAAAGAGCAAATGCTAAGCTGCACAATATATTAGCTTGAGAACATCCACTGAAACCACTTTCACATGGAAATTTATTAGTTTCTTTAGGGGTCCAAGTACTCCTGTTCAAAATGAAGAAAGCTAATCAATGGCCCCATTGAATTGAATGTTTCAGTAGAGACTGCAGTGATAAGGAAGCATTAATGACAACAATTCCAACTGGTCCAGCTCAAGCAGTATAATTTGGATTACACTTCCTCCACATGCAGCTTGTGAATGGTACTATTTGCTGGCCTGGATCTATGATTCCCTTAGCTATTCATTACAAAAAAAAAAAAAACATTCATGGTTCCAATTACTACTGAATCTAACTAATGATATCCTTCTTCCACGGTTTTTAGGTAGACTTGGGCCTTGCAGTTGTTCAAAGAGATAACATACCTTTGAACAGCATAAAACAAGAGCTAAAAGTGAATCCTAGAGTTTAATAATCCAACATCAAACATGAGAGGACATTAATCAATTTATGGGGCTAGATAGTTCTACCACCATTAACTTGGGTTTGAACATTGTGGATTATGATTTAGGCTCACTTTGGAGATCGGCTTTTAGGGCTAGATAAGCAGGGCCTAGCTTTAGAACATACCATTATGTACAAAAGTTGCCTTCTATTTATATGCCAAACGGCATAAAGCCAAAAATAAAAACGCCAGCTTATGTCCCACAGAATAAATAAATCAGACAGATTCACAAAGAAACATTTCTTAACACACAGCAGATAAATATATAGGCAATTTGTAGATACTAGTGTAGAATTATGTCATCAAAATGGTTGTAAAAGAAATATTTCATTATTTAATGAGACATTTTAAAGATAAATAGCTACAGGAAACTACCAATGGTGTGTTATCTTCCCCTAATACAATGAGGGGGCTATTTGGGGTAAAAACCAAACTTCCTATTGTATCATCATCTTACCATAGGAACCACATTATGAATCTGATATCAGATCTAATTAACAGAACTTGTGGACAAGTGAAGTCTCCAACTTATGTTGATTATGAGGATGATCATTGTTCGGCTTCAACGTTACTCACCAGCTGTCGGCATAAACAGAATAGGGGTCAGGATTAAAGAAAATCATATTCTCATGAGGGACCCAAAAACCAAATGGCACTGTATTATAAAAGGTCGCACACACGATTCAAGCAATTAAATATTGCCAGCCTTCTGTAGCAATACCACTATCATGAATCAAAACAAAGGTAAATGCCCCTTAAAATGAAGAGAAAAAGTTCCAACATGAATGAAAAGCTGAACCCATTTAAATAAATATTAACAATGAACAACAACTTTGCAGCGAACATGGTGAAACTTGTCAAATATATCTCTTATATATATATATATATATATATA
>LVTN01001671.1:35278-62333 GCA_001649415.1 Musa itinerans
TATATATATATATATATATATAGTAAACCAAGCTGTGGAAAATTGTATATTGTAACAGCCCAATATCTCGTCTGGAAGAGCTAGGCAACTATTATTACCCATATTGTTAACCATGCACACTCAATGGGGATGCTTCCTAAGCAGATATAACATACTACTTTTATATCCCCAGTTTTTCATCCACTCACCATGATCATTCCATCATCAGCCCATACTAAAAACTTGTAACAGCACCCACAACCACACATGAACTTGAACCAAATTGTTTTGCTTTCATTTGTGATGAATCCATGATCTCAGTTGAAAAGCTAGCTATAAATAAATTTTCTTATATACATGATCTTATAAATATAGAATATTTTTCTCATATATAACAATTGTGGGACAATTGCAAGGAGAATGTAAAAGAATGCCTAAAAAGATTTTACTAAAGACTATAATAAATATTTAAATACTGTTAATTTAATCAAAAATTATTTTGTAGCTGATGGCAAAAGACGTATGTAGCTGACTCCAAATACTTGCACATTATAACTTCTTGTTATACAACAATTGTGGGATGAGGGCCACATGGGGACATAACACTGATCCTTTGTCAGTTTGGGTCTGTTAACCAGAGGAAATCTGAGTTTCGACAGAACCACTAGGGCCAAAGTCCAGGGCATAGGTGATGATGTACGGAACCTGAAGTTCAGTCGAAAACACTATTCTGTTCAAGCTCAATTCTTTAGGTAGGCCATGAATTGTAAACATCGATATGTGGAAACTCAAGTTTGTTTACTGAAGGATGAGAAAAAATGTATATTTAACAAATTCTGATTTTACTTTCAATGAACACAATCAAAACACACTATCTTTGACAATCACCTTGATGCAATTTTCCCATTGTTTCCAGAATGAGACGCCAAAAGAAACAATAATACATAGGAAAGAAAAACTTTGAAAGTAAAATTGTTTATTTTCAACAAATAAATCAGCAATAGTACCAGAGAGCCAATCAATTCATAAGCTTCCATTACTTTAGGATCCTCTTCATCTTCATACCCAACTTGCAGTATTCGTGGCCCATTAACAGACCACAGTGCTCTTCTTCCGGCTTCCTGGAGAAATAATAACAAATCTGGATATAAATTTTTAAATCTATTTTATTGATATATGTCCACACAAAGTTACTTAAAGCTTTCTTCAATTCCGGTCTGTTGTATTTCTTTATTACACAAATTTTGTCCATCAATACAAAGTATTGTTACTGCATTATTAGTACGCAGTTTGGTTCTATGGATTCTGATATTTTAAGGATGCCACCAAGGCACTTTTTGCTGCATATCAATTTGTAATCTAAGCATACCAGACTATGTTCTACTTAATAGAATAACTCAATTGAACTCATAGAAGTATGGAAGCATAGTTACAAGTTGTGTTAGGTTTCGAAAATTGTAGCATTCAGCAACATACACCTCTTAAAATAGGTGACAATATCAAAATCAAACGTGTAATATTTCACGACAAAAGTTTGGAACACAAATCATTAGTCATTGGTAGAGGTCTTACTTGCAAAGAGATCAAGTAGAGAGCTTCCAATGACTGTTTACGAATTTCAGGATCATCAACTGGTTCTCGTTCATGAGAAAGTGCATTTCCAAGCTCGAGAGGCATTTTTGATATATCTTGCTCACTGTAAACCTGTACTTGATCAATCAATAACAACAGGTACAAAACAGCAACATATTTAGTACTGTGAGGTCCATGATACAAGTCTGTTAAATTTACAAAACAGAGCTATTCGAAGTTAGTTAAAGAGAATTGAATTTAAATACATGAAATTTTGAAGAAACTTCTCAATTAGAAGCAAAAAAGAGTTGTTCACAAGAAAGTTTAAAGTCACTTACTAAAAGAAAACTAAAACACTTAGCAAACAATCAATATTCTGTAGCACCTAAAAGCAAACATTAAACTAGAAAACCGATAACCCAGAATGGAAGGCATTGGAACAAGATGAGCATGCTGCAGTGTCTACTGCGATAAACTCATTATTTTTTTATGGCAGATATGACAGGACCATTTAAACATCAACCAGAAAAGTTAAAATTTCATTACAAAATAAGGAATTTTCTATTCAGTACATAAATCTCATATGCATCTAAACACGGTTTGACAAATTGACTGATTTAGTGTGAACCTCATCAAGCTGGATGGTGTTAGCCCACATGTTTAGCTGGATGTGACAGGTTCAGGTAGATTTAGGAGATCCAGGACAATCACCAATCCAAGTGATTGCAATAATCATGTTCATTCCAATTCCATCTCCCTGTCCCAGGCTCTTTTCAGTGTATGCCGAGAAATTCTCAATAGATTCTGCTGGGTACAAAGTGATATCAACTGATTGAGTAGATTCCAACTGGTGTTGAGACCCATCCGAGTTGATTTTGACCCCACTAATGGTCCAATTCAGCTGATTCAAGCCAATCACATCCAAGTCGGATCTAAAAGTCCAATGTTAATCTAAAACTAAAGACCAACATCGCAAACCTTAATTAAACAAGGTGCGCATGATTAGTCCAAACAAAGTACTGATATTCATTTCCAATCATATGCATTGCCAGATTCAAAGCTTTTGTTTTAAATTCAAAAGGTTAATCATTATTGGCTAGAAGAGATACTATTTTAGGTTTTCATCTTGCTAGTTAAACTAACATGTCTTACACAATCTGCATCTACTCATATCATACAACTTATATCACAAGAAAAAAGCTAAGAAGATCTACTGGCATCATGCTCGAAGAGTTTTAACTGAGGATAACATCTGGAAGTTTATCATGTGACAAAATTAATTAGCTCTTACAATAACAAAGGTAATTTCCCTCTAGTGTACCTCAACATTTGGAGAATATCACCAAGTCAACTTCTTTTAGCCTGCTAAAGCTAAAGCAGCAACTCTACTGAGCAAAAATTCAGCATAAAGATACTTGGAACCAAGGTCCGCAATACCGTACCGTACCAGAGTTTCGACTTGAGCTCGGTACGGTACAGTATGGGTGTACCGAGCACTGAAGCAGTACTACAGTGCTACTGCTACAGTACTGCAGTACACTGCTACATGCACTGTAGCACTGTACCGCTCGGTACCAGGCGGTCCGCATACCGGTAACCTGTTGGACCGGTACATACCGCCCGTACCGGATGGTACACATCGAAACGGCAGACCTTGCTTGGAACTTTGGAAGACCATAACATGAAAAGAAAGTTTAAAAAAAGGTTCAGCTTCCACATGAGAACCATATAACATCAACAATCTAGGTTTAACATCTACCTTATTGCCAGCTACAGGCAGAAGTAGAGCAGGCCAAAGGAACTCTGCTACTGAAAGCAAATTTTGTAATTGGTTGTCAGCTTCAAAGCAACAATTGCGAATGGTTCCTGAAACCTGCACATTTTTTACATATTTTTTATTCTTCCACATACAAATATCCAAATGAAAAGGCAAAGACTTATTAAAACTAAACAGATATGACTCGTTAACCAACTATCCGAAAAGAAAAGAATAGATCAAGTAAGACAGTAACCAAAAAAAAATATGCAACCTCACAAATATATGCCTATCACCATCTTAAGTCAGATTATTCAAAATGATAGAAATTTTCCTTCTTTTCTTTTTAAATTTTCTATAAGAATTTGATTCAAAGTGTGAACACGCTCATCACATGATTCAACAAAAATCTATAGAAACAAATGCAAAGTCAGATTGGTACATGTATCAATTAATTGAATCTTATTTTGATGGATTAGTAAAAGTAAACAACTGGGATCAGTCTTGATACAACTGACTGCATTATTCTTATCAAAATGTACTCCAAAGACCAAAACATTCAGAAAATTTCAGCCAAAGAAGGAAAAAACAAATGTTCTATAATACTTTTCCTTTCTCAACTCTCATCATAAAAGAAAAGATTTCTTCATAAACAAAGCTTTACAATAAAAGAGGTTACTCCCACTCAAAGACTGTTATCCCTATCACCACATACAACAGGCACATGATGAAATGAATCATTACAAATTGGCACAAGAGTAATTTTGACGGAAGTTCCACAACATGAATAAGTTAAATTTTGGCATGCACCAACTGGCACAAGAATGTTCCAACCAACAATGAAACTATATCATACCATCACATACCCCCTGCGCAACATGACAGCTACACTTATACTCACCTAAATTACAACAAAGAATACTCACAAAACCTCAAACAACAACAGATTTTTTAATACTATTTAGAAACACCATAGATAAATTTCTAGCATAATTCTGTTAATTGGGTAATGCAGAGAAAATCTAGGAACATATACGTGCTGTTCTGCTATTTGTTATCTAGCAAATGCATGAGCATTTTTTACTTTTATTTTTTGCATGTCTTATGATTCCCAGGAATAATTGCCACAACCAGATTAAAGGTTCAATATTGTCAATTCGTAGTGCTATAAATTAATAGCACTGTTAAGATACAAATTTATAGTTACTGAACTTTCTGAACAAGAACAGAGGTATAAACAATATAAACAAGTATCATAAATGAGGATGTAGTTAAGAGAATCAGGTTCAGCAGCATCTGCAAGATACAGGAAGCAGCAGCTATTTTCCAAGATTTTGTTGCATACTTTTGGATCATAGACTTAGTGCTAAATTTTTCAAAAAATAACACTAATACCAAATGAAGATGAAAAGACAAACTACACAAAGGAGATTTAATTTAATTTTTAAGAATAATACAATCCTCATACATACTCCTTTTTTTCTCAGTGGATTTGTAGAATCCAACTGACAGATGACCTGCTTAAGAAGACCTCGCTTGGGTTCCAAAAGAATTTTTCTTCCAGCCTCCACCTTTGATATATTTACAAGTACTGAAGCAACATGTTCAAACGTATCTTCTGCTGCAGAAAGTACAAAGAGGTGTCCACTGTAACTTTGATTTGCACCAAGAATGGCACACATAACATGAAAGCAACACCAATACAGCTTATTATGGCCAAGCAGCCAAGATAACTTACTAAAGTTGTCCATAATGCAATACATAAAAGGTGAAAGAAAAACTTTAAAATCATGACTTAAGATGAGAAATTTTCAGGACAAAAGTTGATTTGAACTTCATAAGTCAGCATTAAAACCTCCATACATACAGGACAATAGATTCTTCTATATCTTCGAGAAAAATTAAGACAATTTTCCAGTTTCTCACTCCAAATTCACTAGGAAAATAAGATTTGTGCACAACACAATTTAATCAGTAGAGTCTGATTAAAATTGTCCAGTTCCATTTATCAGAAATAGAACACCACAAAAAGATGAAGTCTTACTTAAAGACTCAAAAAATTAACAGAGAACTGAGGTGCTGCATATTCTATCCATCAAACGAAAAACCCGACTGATGATCAAGATCACCAGCAAGATTGATAATGAAAGGAAGTAAAGAAATGTTTGCTGCATCAAATATGACATTAGAGAAAGAAATTACCTTTTGATTCACCAGAAGATGACCTACAGAATGATCTGACAAGCTTTGAGATATACAAACCCTCCATCTTATCATCTCCAATCTGAAAAGTTTAGTATGTATAAAGTGCCATATATATCCAAACTACTATAGTTAATAATGCAACAAGGAAAAATTTTATGGCAATAACATCTCCCCTTGATATTATAATAAACATTAGGATAAAGTCATGCATATATGGTGGACTATAGTATGAGAATTCTTTATCAAAATAATGATAAGATTATTCAAGTGATAAGCAAAACTAAATTCAGATGAGAAGTGTCAAATTGTACAAAATCACAATCAGAAAACAAATAGATGGAGCCATTTGGCACCAGTTTGTTCTTTTCAACAGAATAGATTTCTTCATAATCAAAGAATTTAGCTTATATGCCTTGCACTTGATATCCCCATCCCACTTATTATTTTAATTTGTCGCCTTTTCTCCCTTGCCTCTTTGTGCACCTATAAGGAACAAATACCCCAATAATTAACCCCTACACATCTCTCTTATTTTACATGTCAAAACTATGTTTTTATTGTTCAACAACCCACGTGACCACCTAAGCTCTCCATCTCAACAACATCTGACGACATTCTTGATGTACCAATCACCATTATGACTTTGTTATTTGTATTATGATTTATGTAAAAGAAAACACTCTCCGAGGCAGAGTTACTGGAAGAAAGGTACACAACAGCTACTTGTTATGGTAAGATTTTACCATCCTATAGGATATGAAATTAGAAGGAATTAGAAGACATAAAAATCAAGATATTAAGCAAGCTTTTCCAAAAAACTATCTTTAAAATAGCAATTTCCCACGTAAGTAGCAGAAGGCTACATGGAAATTATATCCCCAGGATACTTGTTTAACATGTGACTAACAATGTCTGCAATCCAATCTTATTCACTAATTTAAGCCAACTTTTGCGTATAAAGAGAGAATATTAGAAGAAGATAATTAACATTTCACATTATACATGACATTGATTCATTCAATGTCTATTTATGATGATTAATTGGACACACCTCATCAATTGAAAATATTTCCCATACCATTTTTCTTCTTTTTTTCTTGACATTACATATATATAATAATAAAAAGAAACGAAAGTATTGTAATTAGATAATATTCTTTATATTTATACATAAATACAACATAAAGTATGTTAAACACTGATGAACTCCCCAAGATTTATTACAGGAATTGATTTCTGTAGACATCTTAGTTTTCATGGTCAAGACGCAGGCAACATTTGCGTATCCACTTAACAATAGCCTTTTCATTACACTCCAACAGTCAAACTCACCAATCGTTGCACAAAAGCATACCGAGAGCTCCATCCACTATTGAGAGCCACGAGGTGCTACTTATCTCTAATACAAAACCAAACCAATCACCGCCAACCCAAGCCGTATTGCTTAAAAAAGATGGATATTCTTGTTCCAAATAAACAAGGATGACTTGGTTCGAGATGGACCTGAAGGAGGGCACTAGCGCCGGAATCGACCTGGGTGAGATTGGCAAGGAGCATAACAAGGAGGCGTGAGAGATTGGGATCGCCGTGCTTGTAAAGCACGTCCAAGGCTGTCGGGACCGTCCCGAGGGCGATGAGCTTCTCGGCGATAGCAGGATACTGGGAGAGGTTAATGAGGGCTTCGGCAGCCGGTGCCGCGAGCTCGGGAGCGTCGCGGATGAGGCGAGCGAGCGGAGGCAGGGCGATGTCTGCGCGGGCGGCGAGGGGCCCGAGGCCATCATCAGAGCCGGTAAGCCCTCGGACGATGTCGACCGCCGCCTTCTTCACCTGGAGAACCAATCCGTTATTAGATAACGAGAGAGAGAGAGAGAGAGAGAGAGACATTACTTGGAGGGAAGGGGCGGACAGAAACCCTAGGAGCTCGTCGAGCTCCGTCGCCATATGGAGAGAGAGAGAGGGCGTCTGCAATATCTGTGCCGTGGTAGGCTCAATAACTTGTATAGTATTCGTAATATTTGTAATTTGCTCATTTTTTTGTTAATTTTTAATAATTATAATATTTTTATTTAACTCATTTATAGTTTTTTAAATAATATTTACAGTTTTTATCGAGATACCGAAAATACTATAAACATTAAAAAATAATATAAATGATATCATATTGTGAGAGACATTACTTGGAGGGAAGGGGCGGACAGAAACCCTAGGAGCTCGTCGAGCTCCGTCGCCATATGGAGAGAGAGAGAGGGCGTCTGC
Source organism: Musa itinerans (assembly GCA_001649415.1). NCBI lineage: Eukaryota > Viridiplantae > Streptophyta > Magnoliopsida > Zingiberales > Musaceae > Musa > Musa itinerans. Next base: position 43,047 of record LVTN01001671.1, read on the forward strand.
AATATCTGTGCCGTGGTAGGCTCAATAACTTGTATAGTATTCGTAATATTTGTAATTTGCTCATTTTTTTGTTAATTTTTAATAATTATAATATTTTTATTTAACTCATTTATAGTTTTTTAAATAATATTTACAGTTTTTATCGAGATACCGAAAATACTATAAACATTAAAAAATAATATAAATGATATCATATTGTGTCTTTTATTTGTTATTACTTGAAGACCATTAAGATATCATGTTTTTAGGTTTATAATTGATTTAATTGAGGTTAAAATTTTATTTTGATTATTTATAATATTTTTAAATAGATTTTCTAGTATTCTTATTATAGTCGTCAAAACAAGATAACAAGTTAATATTTCATTTGTATTTGAGTGATGTTTGTCTTAAATTATAATAAATATATATTTAAATCATAATATGCATGATATATCAAATGATTCTGGCGTGTTTTGATTTCATTTGCTCATTTATAATATTTTTAAGTAGGTTTTACGGTATTTTTATTGTGACAACTAAAATACTGCAAAAGATCAAAATTACTATAATAGGCCAAAATATTAAAACAGGTAAAAGTAATTTAGATAGTTTTTAAATTAGGGATACGATACTCTTTGAAAAATATCTCAAATATATATTTTTTAAGAAAAATAGCCCTAAGAAGAATGAAAGAAACAGAGAGAAATCTCCTGCCCACTAAAAGACGAAAAAACTCAAAAAAAGGAGTATTGCTTTTTATCAAAAATAATTTCCAAAGCAAAGTAGTTCATTGAAAAAAAGATAGAATTGGAGCTGAATTTAGTGGGTATAAACATTTTGCAACTAATTAAGAAAAATACAAAAGTGAATGAAAATAAGATCATAATTAACAAGCAATCATATAGACATGAGAAATTTCAATTAGATACTCGATGGAGTCCACATCTAAGTCTAGGCGAGATATCGATACAACTTCCTGTCACCCTCGTCCCTCTCCAAGAATTCCCGCTCGATCAGAGACTCGATCCTCTTCTTAATCACGACAGGGTTCGGCAGGAATCGTGGCTGCAGCTGCTTGGTCACCTCCATCACAATGCTGTTGTAATCTGCGACCCGTCGGGCCTTCATGACCCTGATTATTGCTGCCTCGATCTGAGGTTTCCTGTCTTCCTCCACCTGCTGGCGAGTCTCCTGCTTCTCTGGCTCTGATTCCTTCTGCGCGGTGACCGTGCCAATCTTGATCTTGAAGAACTTGCTCATGAACTTGTCGTTGATGGAGAAGGTATCATCCTCGGCTATGTCCTTGCTCATTGGATCCTTACGGAGAACATTCTTGCCCCGAACGCAAGCAAGAGACTGAAGGCATCGCTTGAGATCTTGTGATGGTATTGCAGTTGCCTGTTCAATTTCTTTACAGCTCAGCCGGTCTGCTGAATTGAACAGCATGAGAACGCACATCTGATAGGTAGAAACATTCAGCTCATGCTTCTGACCCTTAGCAAAAGTGGCCTTCAGGTCAGCTGTTCCCATGTTGGTTTGCCATGTCAACCTCCGGCCACTATGGGTTCCAAGATAATATGCTCGAAACTTGTCACATACACCAAGAATTTCAGCTGGAAGGTTACATGCAGCACTAGGTTGGGTTGGCCACGATCCAGTTGTGAGAACCTGCACAACCAGGGTAGGACCTTCCCCAGCTTCGAAACCTTGACTGGCATAAAATCCTGGCATGGTATCCTGGGAGGTCTTCATATCTGTAAACATGCCTTCGAGTTTAGAGGTAAACTGATAGCCACATTCAGTCTTGAGCTTCACTATCAGATTTCTCTCGGCATCATCTGAAACTATCTTCCCAGAAAGGAGCCGCTTTGCCAGGTGTTGCTTGTAATATTTCTCAAAGATGTCCTTCTCTTGTAAGTACCTAAAGAGCATCATCACTTTGTCGAGAACAATCTCTACATCCTCTTCACTGACACCTTTCAAGTTTTTATGGAGTTTGTCATTGACATATAGGGAAATAAACTCTGGAGATCGGCTATTGAGATTGATGAAATATTCAAAAGAAGAATTTAAGGCATTTTGGAAAGACTTGTCATTATTAAATGCTGCGGCGATGATCTTATCATACTTATCCTTTTCATTCAGAAGTCGCTGAACAAAGTCCACAGGATCCTTCAATCTCTCTGGATCTGTTACTAACTGCTTCCCAGTTTCTCGAAGATGTGAAGTCATGAGATCTCTTATCAACTGAAGGCCTTCAGTAACTCGCTGGAACAAATTGTACATTCTGCTTAAGTCTTCATACCTATCATCTACAAGCATATTAACAAGGCCAGAGTTCTCCATATGGACCAATTGTTTCATGTGGTTAGCGATCATCTCCTTCTCTACAACACAAGTAATTTTTGGTTCAGTTTTAGTATCCAAGTATTGAGAAACCCTATCCATCTCTTCATTGAGCCGTCTCTCAGCTTTTTTTAAGTACTCACCACAATCGCAGCATTCAATGAACTGCTGGGACTCGCCACTATAAAAACTAGCTGAAACGTCCAGAAAGGGCTTCTCAAAATCTTCTTGATACACTGAAGATCCCAGATCCATTAGCATCTTTGTTATATTCCTCATCAATCCTCGATTAATAACTTCACCTGTGCGCTCTTTATGTATAAGCTCAAGAATTGTATTAAGTTGCCTGTCCTGAATTTTGCTGGAACGAATGATATTATCTCTCCACAGATTCAGTCCTAGTTCATATACTGGCGTCTTACGGGAACTGGTAATGAATGTCCTATCCATGTACATCAGTATATCTCGGATCATTTGCAATGCCTTGGTGTGTTCTCCCCATTTTCTGTTCAGTTCCTCAAGAAATAGATCACCCTGAGCAGCCTCAATTGATTGTGATATTTCCTTTAGGTGCCATGTCATGGTGGTCACAAGTCCAAAGTACAATTTTTCTCCATGTTTGTGGAGCACCATATTGTAAGCATTCCTAGATTCATAAGAAGCTCAAATTAAAAAAACAGTTGGATGAAAAAAAAAATAGTGATTTAAGAAGTGCTAGGTGCCAAAAGGCGCTAAGGTCCCAAAATGCCTGAGGCGCTAAGCGCTCGCCTGAGAGAAGAAATGTGCTCTAAAATATTAAAATATTAATATATATATATATATAATATAATTAATAAATATAATTATTTAAATAAAAATATGATATTAAATTAAAAAGATCTAAAGTATCAAGTCACATTATCCATCTCCTAATAGCAAAAATATCAAAAGACTCAAAATTCAAAACAATAAAGTTTTACATCAAAGTCATTCATCATCATAATCAACATCGTCGTCATTTTCAAACAATTCACCTTGAATGAATTTATTCTCTTCTTTTTATCCTTCATCAAAATATGTTTCATTCTCTTCAGCAATAACAGGAACCGAGCTTGATGCTGTTGCACTCATTTTTCTCTTCGTCATCTGTCTTGTATATGTTTATAATTTTTCAGCACCTGCAGCTTTTACCACATCTCCCTATGTCAAGCTATCACCTTCAAATACAAGCTCATCTTCAGCATTTTGCAAGTTCACACTCATTTCTCCTATCGACCACTCATTTGCATCATCAATGTCTTGTAATGAGATTTGATCAATTCTATTTCACAGATCATGACGAGCCTTCAAAGCTTGATTATACTTTATATAAACAAGATCGTGTAATCGTTGATACTCCAACCGATTTCTTCTCTTTCAATAAATCTGTCATATCATATAATTTAAAAATATATTAATACATCTATCTAAAAAATAAATTAAAATATTCTGTGATCATTGCATGCTCAAAGATACTCCAGTTTCGCACACAACCCGTAGCACTACATGTCAAACTAAGTATTTTGATAGCAAATTGCTACAAGTTTAGGTTGAAATTTCTAAATAAGCTCCACCATTCAATTGTAAATTTTATTTTATTATTAGCAATAATATAGTAATATACTATAAATAAAATTAATTATATCAAATTATCAATACCTAGGGATATAGTTGCCCTTAATCAAATTATCATTGGAATTCCAATTATATAAAAATAATTCATGAATAATCTTATCTTGCACCAAAAGGCTTAGAACTAATCTACAATGCACTGATATAATTCATTCAGAACTTCTCCATCAAACCCAACGGATGTGATCTTATAAAAGAATTCTTGGTTCAAATAATATCCTACTACATATAAGGTATGATCAAGCTGACAATTTAATCTTTCGTCAAAGATTGCAAATATTTTCTTATATTTTTTTTATTTTCATTAAAAGACTTTTGAATCGTCTCCTTTACTCTATCTATAGCCTCAAAAATATATCTAATTACAGGCTCATTTTTATTTTCTACCAACCGAAGGACTCGAACAAGAGGGCTCATTACCTTTAATATATAAAATATAAGATTCCAAAAGGACGACATTAATGATATCACTAGCCCTCTTGCCTTTTGCTTTTTTTGCCCATTTGCTTGTCACCAATTTCTCCAAGGTAAACATGTTTCTCAGATTATGTTTTTGACGATGCACGCTTTGTAATGTCAAGAAGGAAGTAGCAAATCGAGTGACACCATATCTTACTAATTCCTTATTGCCAATGAATTCTCTCATCATATTCAAAACCCCAACATAATTATAAAGAAATCCAACAACAAATATTGCCCTTTCTAAAGTTTTCTTGATTTTATAGATCTTTCCAATATCCTCCAACATTAAATCAATACAATATGCTACACAAAGAGTCCAATATAAGTATTGTTTTTTTGTTTCAAGTAATTTATCTAAGACAAAAAATGATAAGACTTAGGAGTTTAATACAGCTTCTATTTAATTAAAGATAAAGTAATTAAAAAATTCAAAAGATGAATCTTACCGGCTAATACATAGTTGCTTCCATTATCGGTTATAACTTAGACGATATTTTGTTCACCAATTTCTTCCACGAACTTGTTAAGCAAATCATGTATCTTTTCTTTAGATTTCACAAAGGATGATGCATCTATTGACTTCAAAAACATGGTTCTTAAAGAACTATTAACCATAAAATTAATTATACTCCTGCGTCTCCTGTCGGTCTAAGCATCTGACATAAAAGAGCAACCATGTTTTACTCATAATTCTTTGTGGCCGTTTAGTAAGTTATTTATATAATCCAACTTTTTTTTCAATAATAGAATTCGCATCTCATAATAACTTAGAGATTTTAATCTCGCATCATATATTTCAATAACTTCAATCATCACCTTAAAACTGTCTAAACGAGTTGCACTAAGGAGAAGACCAACCTAATAGAAAAAGTGAGCAATGTGCTGAATTGTTCTTCCCCTTATTTTTTTATAAGCATCACTTATATTTGTTTATCTTAATTTTGAGCCTCCTCTATCGGTCCCTTTTTACCTAACCATAGCTTCTTTTTAGTTTTCGTCATGTACTTTTTTTCCCACTTGGGTTGACACTCTCAGAATAATCTTCTTCTTCATCATCCGGTCATCCCTGATATGTTCAACATTATCCTCTAGTAAAATCTCATAAGATTTATTCTTTTGCATCTTTTTTCATTCATATAAGCCAACAGCTCTTCTTTTACCTCAAGTGGACACTTCTTACAGGCTACTGCATTCTTGAAATTTCCTACTATATGTTGCTTTACATGAAAAATATCATCTCTAATAGTCTTACCACAAAAGATGTAAATAACTACATTAGGATCTTTAGGATCCTTTAGATAATTATATTTCCATGCAGGATCCTTTTTTGAATTCGTTGAAGAATCTATTGAATTGCTTTATACACTTGTTATTTATCCTAAAACCCTAATAATAATTTCAAATAAATAAAGATTAGTAGTGTTAAAATTTAAATAATATATTATTAATCTAATAAATAAAGATTATTTTGTATAGTAATTAATAATCTACTATTAATAGTATATTTACTGTTAATAGCAGTAGGGAAGAGTAAAGACTGACGGTGAGAAGTCATGGTGAGAAGCTGAGTTGTGGACAACAGCAGAAGCTGAGTTGTGGACAACAGCAGAAGCTCAGGAGACTCGATGGGCGACAGAGGAAGACTCAAAGGCAAGGGGAGAAACTGTCAGCGGCGAAAGCAGAGGAAGAAATCATCAGCGATGAACTCAGAGGGCGAAATCTTCAGTGGCAGAAATAAAGAGAGATGTGTGCGTAGGGTTGGGAGTCGAGGTCGTGCGCTGCTATAACTGCATGCATTAGTTCGTTCAATCGAACCAACTAACAAAAATTTAATCGAACCATATTTAAGTCTGGTCCGATCACCTTATATCAATCGGGCACTCGCCTGAAGCGCCCCGCTTGGCCCTTAAACGAGGTGCTCTAGCCTTACCTCGCCCGAGCGCCTAGGCGAGTGCTCGAACGCCTTTTTAAATCACTGAAAAAAAAAATAATTGTGATTATATTATAACCACAAAACCTAAAAAGAAAATAAAGAAATTTAAAGACCAGGGTGAATAATAAGAAGGAAAAGGCTTACAAATGCAAACAACTCAATGATTTGACAAAGTGATGATTAGGTGGGTGTATTGTCAAATGACAGTCGTATGAAATTGAACAAAGAACAAGGCAGAAAGGATGGATTCAAATATAACAAATTTGAAGTCAAGAAAACATAAATGCTCGACATTAGCATTTAATTTCTACATTAATTGATCAATGACGACTCCACAGGTATCTCAACATCTACAATTTGGGTGAAGTCACAATATACAAAAGCTAGAAAGTAGATTGCAAGATCGAGGAGGTACAAAATGAGGCTCTTGCAGTAACTTATATGAGTAAATATGCTGCTACGAAAATTACTGACAACCATCGTCTCCTTGACTGTAACGTTAACTAACTTTTCCAGGACATTAAAGTCAAAAGACATCAAATGAACATAATAGCATTTATCAATGAAATATCTGGAAAGTCTATATGTAGAAATGTAACAGCTAGAAATTTTTTATGTAAAATAATAAGATTTATTAATCAATGAAGACATTATATGTTATGACATGAAAAAAGGCACTCGAGCATGGAATATTTGTCTTTCTCCAAGAAAGTGGGGTTAATAAGTGTTCCTATGAGTATAATATGTTTACAGGAAACAAAAGAATAAAAGCATTTTGAATGTTTTCATGTGATGCTTACTGCTTGCTAGAAAAGAGGTAGAGATAATTCACAAAGTCAGTTATGACAACGATATTCAATTGTAAATGTTAATCAAGACCCTATCCATTGGGCACTGAGATGCAGAAAGATGGTAACAGATTTTTCAGATTTCAGAAAAGCTATACTGTGTACTGTTAAGAAATTAATAGTTGATAAACTGACAAAATTTAACACTGAAGTAACTTGTAGAATGAAACTTCTTAGAAGTTTCATCTGTCAAAAGCCTTCTTAGAAGTCTCTTATGTAAGATGAAATTGGGCTTTGTGAGACATGCATGGAAAGTACTAGCGACACTGACCAACAAACATGCGAGTAAGGATTAAAATCTTGCTCCGATGCTAATACCAGTCAGCAGTCGGACCAGCATAATACCGATGCAGTTTGACATATCTACATTCAAAATGGGTCGCTACCAGCTGAATCAGTGAGAGAGAGAGAGAGAGAGAGAGAGAGAGAGAGAGAGAGAGGGGAGGAGGAGGAGGAGGAAGAGGAAACAAGAGAAGGAACAGGTGGAGGCAACAGAGGATGAGGAAGTGATGATGTGCACCAATAGGAGACAAAAGTGACACTGCAGAGAGGAGACAGCAATGTGGCGAGCTGGAGGAAGAGGAAGGGGAGAGAGGATGAACAAAAAGAGAAAGAAAAGAATAAGAAGAAAAAGAAAAAGAAAAATATAATTGGGATAACTATCTAATTTTTTTAAAAAAATAAGAATACTAGTATTTGTCTTCTTATCACTCGATAAGATGGTATAGTATGGTTACCAAACTGTACAAACCATACCGGACCAAAAGAGGCAAAATCATCTTGTCCACATTCCGATTGGCTGTCCAACGGATAAATAATGGTTCATACTTACCAGTACAGGTTGCATTTAATCCTTCATCCAAAGACTCTTAGTTAATTGGATATGGCAAGTCTTAATGGGCGAAATCCCAAAATGTACAAGGAAGCAGTTCGATATATGTCTTCTCTAACTATCTACTGCTTTTCGTTGGAGTACAAAGGCACAACAACATGTTGCACTATCAACATGCACAGACTCCTTGCAATGAGTTTTCAAAGCCATATAGCTTAGGTACTTGTCATCCTAGGTTAAAACATCCGCAGGAAGACGGTATCACATGATTTCATTTCTCTAATAATAAGCAAGCATTTAAGTTAGACGAGAACCTCAACAACAAGGAGGAAGCAAAGAGGTAGGTGCAAGCCATTGTTATTGATAAGGTTGTCAAACTACTGCAAACCAGGGAACACATTTTGGTTCCCATAAAAAGACTTGTCGAGATGAAGAAACTCAGACATGAGGATGGAAATCAAAGTACATTTGCTCCGAACATATTTGTCAGGGATCATGTTTGACTCTCAATTCGCTCATATTGTCTTGCTTGTGAAGTGTTGCAAGCTTATTGAAAAGGTTGCATCCTTATTTACCAATGGTAGTAAGGCAGCTATTCTTGCAGTGTTAAAATAAACCTTCATTTTACCTTTCAAAATTTACAGAAAGGGAAAGCAGTGCAATGTTATACAATGCTATAGCAAGCAAATACGACACCTTCTTGATATCCACAAGCCGATAAAGGAATAATACCAATAAATAATAGCCAGCACGCAAATATAACAAAAGTAAAATCTGACTCAGTACACACCATCAGAGACATGCTCGATGATACGTCTGAGAGACCAAAACGGGACTACAAGGTGAACATTCAAAAACAAGGATGATACACTCAAGCCAGGTACCTGTAGAGCTCTTCAAAGCTAAGGCCGCTGGCGTTGTGGTTGTAGATCTCGTGGATGGCGTGCTCAAGCACCTTCCATGTCTTCTCGGCATACTTGGGGTCGAGATCCACCCGATGCTTGAACGCCTCGATCTTGAAGTTCCGCTTCCTCTGAGCGCTCATCGTCGGAGAACGAGGGCGGGGAGGGTATTAGGGTTCCAAGAACGAGATATGGATTCGGGGAAGAGATAGAGGGAGGGGCAAAACGGAGGCTTTTTTTGTCGGGTGTGAGGATGAAACAAAAGGGAGAAATCGAGAAGGGCGAGAGGCGGAGGCGAAGAGAAGTGTTGGCGATTGCTTCACGTTGTTCCTTTCTTTCTTGTGTTATCATGTTAAGTCGAAGGTTGCTTCTTGGCCTGGAAATGAACAAATAACCAAAATAATATAATATGTAAGTTGAATTGGATGGAAATACGAGAAAATAAACTATAATAGTGCAATAAAATTCAAGTAATTGGGATTATTACTTTTCTAATTTCTTTAATTTTATTTTGATGACAGTGATGAACTTAATTATTTAACAAAATCACGTGGCATTTCAAACTGTATCAGGTCAACTTTTCGCAACCTTATTTGGTATTATAATATGTATAAATAAATTTAAAAAATAAAAGATATATTTTTGAAACAAATCTCCTTTTCACAAAGCACTTCGATTTTTTAAAATTCTTATACAACACTCCTTTTGTGAAAGATAATTTTACCTATGACTATCTCAATCTTTACCTCTCGCTACATGTGCCTTCGCGCACCCCCCCTCGCTTGTCATCTTTTGTCCTTGGCTATATAAGATCTCATCCTTTGCTTATCGTTTCCATCACTCCATCATCGATCTAGGCAAAGGAGGGTTGCAAGCAAGGACAATGATAATATTCAAGGAAAATGTAAAAGGAGGGAGGGTAACGATGTGAAGCAAATAAGGATGATATTCCGATGATGGGGGGAGGGGGACCAGGCCCAAAGGAAGTCAAGGGCCTATGCATGAAGGCTTACAGGCACAGAAATAACTAGTGATGAATAAAGGAGATGAGCGAAGAATGAGAACCCCATGCACAAAGGCAAATAAGGGTGGACAAGACGACGAGTTAAATGTGAGAGACTTACGCACGAAAACGACCAGAAGGCGAAAGCATAGAGACAAAATTATCTTCTTCCAAAAAGTAAGTGATTTGAGAATAATTTTGAAAATAGAGGTAGTATACAAGATTTTTTTAAAATTAATTTTTTTTAAAAAAATTCTGATAAATAAATAAACGAAGGTACGAATAAACAATAATGACCTCTATTTGCCTAAGGACAAACTCGAATTAACACCAACAAAAATGTCAAATGTAAAAGAAAATTAAAATAAACATCAAACTCTCGTAAGACAAATGACAGAAATGGACTAACTGAATAATGATACTATCTGTTTTGCTTAAGCTGTACTGTACTCTTTTGACGTATACATGCAAACTATTAGCAATAATGTATAATGTTCGTACAATCCTACATGATATGCATGGAAAAAAAAGAGTTATGGATAAATTATCATGATTATTATACTAAAATGTAAACACCATATTTGTAGAAGCATAACTAAACAAAATACTTTATTAACAAACAGAGATAACTCGGTAAACCTCTAACAATCATGCACGAAAATGATAGAAAGTTCTTTGTCTCATTTATCTGGTCATTAAAAATCAAAATAATCCAAGAACAATTTGGTTAGAATACATGAAAAAATATTATTTTATGTTTAGGACATATAATTATCGATCCCTCTTGATCGGATAATCTTAAAGGCAAAATTTTCAGAAAAGTTTCTATTTTTAATATTTTGATTTTTCTTAGAGAATATCCTTATTTTTTTCCCCCTTAAACCCGAACCATTTTCAGTTGGACAAAAATACAATCAATGACTAATTTATCCCTTTTCTCTTTTTCTTCATTTTAAGTCAAATCCAAATAAACCATGATATTGCACCAGTTTGACTCAACCTTAAACCGATCTTAAATTAAAACAATCAATAAAATTAAATAAAGTATCATAAAAATGAAAATATTAAGTATAAAATTAATCTCAAAACTAAAAATAAAGTAGCATTAAAAAATAGAACAAAATAATATTATTGAATATTAAGAAAAAAAAATAGTATAATGGTATTATTTGTATATTTTAGATAAACAAACATTAAAGTGATTAAACAAATCAATAACTATTAAATATTAATTTTAAAATTTTTGAAATTAAAAAACCTAGAAATAACTTAAAAGGGTCAGAATAATTTTTTTTTAATTTTAAACCTTTAAATATATATTTTATATTTGTTTCATCCATTGAAAGCATGAAATTATGTAGTCCAAATTTGAGACAAAAGCCATTTGAATATTATTATAGAATATCTTCTAAAGTTTTAAGCATACAAAAAAAAAGGAGACTTGAGTCACGCTTTTTTTTTTAATGGAATTATTGTTTATGGGTCTTATTAGAAAAATATATAGCCCCAATTAAAAAGAGAATAACTTACGTTCCACCTTTTCTAAAAAAATTAAATTTTCAAGAAACCTTATAAATAACTTGCAAAGAAGTAAATGACTTTTTTTTTCTTCTATTTTTAAGTCTTTAAAATTGGTATTTTTATTTATGTTAACTCTTAAAAGCATGAAAATTATATCATTTTAAATTTTACTCATTTAAATTTAATTTACAACCCTTTGGAATAAAAATCACTTATATTTTATTATAGAAGGTCCACTGAAGTTTTGAGGATATAAAAATTTTTTGGACACCTGAGCCTATTGCCCTTAAATACGATTCATTGTGTTTTGGTCTATCTAAAATAATTTATTTACATTCCACTTTATCTAAAAATTCTTAAATTTTCAAAAAAAGAAATAACTTAAAAATTATAAATGATCATTATATTTCTAAGCTTTTGAAATAGATAATTTTATTTATTCTAGACCTTAAAATCATTAAATTATGATATTTTTAAATTTTGCCCAATTTAAGGTGAATTTATAACCCTCTTGGGGCAAAAACCACTTCAATATTACTAAAGATCTTATTTTAAGAAAATAAAAAAATGGTGGCTTGAGTTACATAGTAAGGTAATATTGTTTTTTGGTCACATTCAAAAACACTATAACCATATTAAAAAATAGTATAACTCACATTCTAGTTTTTCTTTAAAAAATTAAATTTTTAGGGAACACTAAATATAACTTAAGTATAAATTATCTTTTTTTTTAAGTCTTTAAAAATATTTTTAAAATTTATTTCAATTATTTAAAGTATTAAATTATTTTTTAAAATTTTATGAGGTGAATTTGTCATTCTTTATACTAAAAATCACTTGAATATTATTATAGAAGGCTTTCTAAACTTCTACGGATATAAAAGAAATTTTGAAGACTGAGTTACATTTCTTTGCTTAAGAAAATAATAAAAAAATTTATTTTTTTAAAAAATATTATATTAAATAACATATATGATGGTGACATATGGACTCAAATATAGCCCTATTATTTATACAATAATGTAATAACTAATCAGATGTCTTAACAAAAATCAAAAGTTTATAATTAGAGGGTGATAAATGAAAAAAAAAAGATAAATTCTTGAAAAAAAACGTATCTTTTAGGGGGCTTTTTTTTGGGTGTCTTTTTTCATATTTCCTAAAGAAAGGGCACCCCTATTTATTGTAACCCCTAAAATATTTAGTAACAAGATAAGTGGAGTAATATGCATGCAGTCTAATTCTTTAGTTGTAGTGTTTTTGAATAAACTTATAATATCTTGACGGAGGTGTCAAAAAAATTATAATTGACATAAAAATCTATATATTTTTAAATCTTTCTCTATTCTTATTCATAAATTAATAATGATACATATTTGAAACCCTAATTTTAAATGATTTAGTTTTTATTGGGTTCTTAGTCTATTTGCAACAGTTACAATATATTGAATAGACATATTGTATTTACATGTCCCTCTCCTATTTATACTTAGGAGGGAGAATTTTCCTCAACAAATTAAATATAAAGCAAATAGTTTACGAGCAAGAGGCTTCATGAGTAGGGCAAAAGCAGATCACTACTGTTGTTGCTGTAGTGGCAACTGCGGCTGCGACGACGACGACGACGGTTGCCAGCGACGGTTGCGGTAGAGGAGAAAGTTATAGCAATACTGCAGTAGAGGAAGAAGTCGCAGTAGAGGAGGAAGCTGTAGCGATGTTGTACAGCGGACGGAGAGGGGAGTCTGATAGGGAAGCGAGTCTAACGGGAAAGAGTTCCCCCCTTCTTTGCTCTACAAAGGCAAAGGATGTGGTGAATGGCAAACTTCGATGGCCGTGGAGCCTCGCTCGTCTCACTTGCTCTGATACCATGTTGAAAAGAATAGAAGATAAGAAGAATTATTGAAGAAGCTTGATTGTATTCACATAGAGAGATTTCCTCATATAGTTTGAGAAAATCTTATCTGCTATCAAAAAACACTACAAGCCTATGCAATTGATATTGTAAATTTTATACATAAAGGATTAGATGAATTCATGGGGTATAATCATGTACTTCTCTAAGTTATATTATCAAAAATATACTTCAAGGATTATAACAAATAGAGGATCCTTTAGAGGAAAGAGATTTTTTTTTTGAGAATTTACTTTAAAGAAATAAAAATTAATTATATTCTTTTAGAAAAATTGTCAAACCATTTAAGTGCCGTAGTAGGAATCACTTAACTAAATAAATTAATTAAAATTGATAGAAAAAGATATAACTATTGAATCTCAAATTTTAATTATGAAATTAGTTGATGAAGTTATGATCTAATCAACATTTGAGTGATGGAGGACTAACTTTGATCATGGAAAGATAAATCGATTAAAGTAGAAAAAATCAGATGTTGGGTCAGAGTGGATCATATCAGTGGTCGACGTGCTAGATGATAGACTTCATGTCATGAGTTTAGACATCAGGCCAAAAGGATCAAATATTGCACTAAGAAGATCAGATGTTGTGGGAGGTTAACACGTCGATGGATTGGGAAATACGCTAAAAGAAAGGACGATGCATCGAAGGATCGGACGAAGCACTAGATGAATTAATGACATGCCGGACAACATAGGATTCATGCTTGTAATCTTGTATTGATCAAAGTAGTTTAGATTATAATTGAGTTGGTTTTGAGTGTAACCATGCCAACTCAATTAGGGACCCATTAGACCTGAATTAGGGTTAATTTGAGCCTATTGAGAGGTCCATTCAATTACCTAAAGTTGGGCCAAGCGGTGGCACCATAGGCCAAGTGGTGGAACTGCATATGAGTTGAAAAGTATGGAGTGTACGTTTCCAGAAAACTCGACGATGGTACTACTAGGGTCAACGGTGGTACCACATAGTGTCAGGCAGTGGTACCACATAGACTGGTAGTGGTACCACCTAGATAGTCTCTTAGACTGTGTCAGGCGGTGGTACCGCTAGTGCATAGAGTGGCAGGCGGTGGCACCACCGTTACCTCCAAAAAATCGAGGATTTGAATTTTTAGCTTCATTTCTGAAGCCATTTGGGGTCTATAAATATGTCACTTATTCTTGCTTGGAATAGTAAGAAAATGGGTAGAAAGAGAAAAAAATACTTGAGAAAAAAGTGTTATAATCTCTCTTGAGTTGTTGAGTCTCTTACTCTTAGAGTTAGAAGTCTTTTAAGGGAGGAATGAGGTGTAAGTGTAAAAGAGAGGTGTGAAGGTTCTCTCTTGTGAAAAAGAGAAAAAGTTAGAGGGTAGTTGATCTTCACATATTGAAAAGAAGATCAATAGTGAAAGTCGATGGCCTCGAGTGAAGAGGATTCGGGGGTGGACATAGGTCGGGATGACCGAACAACTATAAATCGGTTTGCATTTCCTTTGTGCTTTCATTTTTATTACAAACTAATTTACTTACTACTCTTATGAAAGTACTAATTTACCCCCCTCCATCTTAGTGCCTTTACAGTCCTAACCAATAGTATTTATGATTTGATCTGTGTTTTGAGTGACGCAGGATGCTTCGATCAAGGAGAGACAATTAAAGCAGGAATAATCATGTTGGGCCGAAGGAAAACATGTCGGAAGATTGGACGTCGGGCCGAAGGATCGGTCGACGTATCAGCAGAAGGCTTCGGGCCGCAAATTCGGGCATCGGGCCAAGAAGAGCGGATATTGTGCCAAGGATAGCGGAGTTGCAGAGGTCAACTGGCCGATTGGGCAATAGGCCGCAAGAGAGGACGATGCGCCGAAGAATCGGATGAAGCGTCGATGGACCAATAACATGCCAGACAACATAATTCATGCTTAGTAATAATTGTCTAGATCGAAGTATGTTTTTATGTGTGTAGGATTAACAACGATAGCAAGACATAAAGCAAAATGAAGTTTCGGAGTCAAGAACGCGATTTTATTGGGAGTTCGAGAGTTCGTCGGAAGTTCTGTCGGAATTGACTGAGAAGTCCTAGAGCTTACCAAAGAAGCTTATCGGAACTCACCAAGAAGATCATTGTGAAGTCCAGGAGCTTGCCGGGAGTCTGTCGGAACATTACTGAGAGATCATCGGAAGTTCGTCGGAAGAAACCAGACTTATTTAGCTTATTGTATGCCTTAAATTTTATAGTTAGCACATGATTAGAGTGTGATTTGGGAGATAATCCCATCAACTCTATTAGGGGTCAACTAGGCCCAAAGTTAGGCTAGTTTGGGCTGGATTCAAGGCCCAACCAGGATGCTGAAAGCCCAGCCAACGGTGGCACCGCATGGGAAACAACATTCCAGGATTTCTGAGTGGTGGTACCACCAGCAGTGAATGCTGCCAGCGATGGTATCGCCTGGTGATAGGCCAGTGGCGGTAGTAGTACCACCCAGTAACGGTGGTGGTACCGCCCGTACCCAGGAAACCTGGGATGAGACCTTTTTAGGCTTTAAGTTTGAATCAACTTGAAGCCTATAAATACCCCTCTCATCCCTGGTTAACAAACATAAGCACAAAGAATTTGAAAAGGGAAAAATGCTATAGTAATCTCTTGCGAGAATCCTCCTCTTCTAGTCTAAGTGTTAGAATAGTTTGAGAGAGGAGTGAGTGCTGTTAGGAAAAGAGTCAGTGGGTGAATTAGTGCAGTGGTAAAAATTACGTCGGTTCAAAACTTCGTTGCGATTAAATCCGTTTTCGATAAAAAATCATTTCGTAAAGGTATTAACTTTGATAGTGTACAGAAGAGCATAGTGGATGTAAAGCAAGTAAAGTGGTTTGTAGTAAAGTAAATTGCACAAGAGAAACGCAAACCAGATTTTTATAGTGGTTCGGTTGTCGTAACCTACATCCACTTCGCCGATTTCTCTTCCATCGAGGCCACCGACGTCCACTATCGGTCTTCTTTCAATGGGCGAAGGCCAACTACCCTTTTACACCCCTCTTCTTCTTTTCACGGGTTTAGGAGACAACCTTTTACAATCCTCTTTTACAATGTATCCCTCTCACACCTCCCTTAGAACGCTCTATAAGCTTTGGGAGGAGAGAACTCAATTTTCTAAGGTTTACAACTTTAGAATCATAGGGTTTTGCTTAATATTTCTTACTAATCTATGCAGGAATAGCTGGGGTATTTATAGGCCCTAAATAGATTCAAATTTGGAGCCCAAAATTTAAACCCCTGAAATTTCAGGGTACAGGCGATACCATCGCCTACAGCCTGACACTGGGTGGTACCACCACCCAGAGTGATGGTACCATCGCTCAGACTGTCTCGGAGACTGAGTCTGGGTGGTACCACCGCCTAGACTGGCGGTACCACCGCCTGACATAATCTCGAAGACTGTTCCACGATGGTTTCACTTGTTTGGTCACTATTTGGGCTTTTCTCTTAGCCCAACACAGCCCAAACTTGGCCCAATTGTCCCATAATTGGGTTGGCCTAATTTTAATCTCTATTATGTGCTAACTATGAATTTTAAGACATTTACTAAGCTAAACAAAGTCCGTAAGTCTAGGTTTCTTTCGATGAGCTTCCGGCGATCTTCTGGCGATCTTTCGGTGAACTTTCGACAATCTCTCGGCAATGTTCCAGCGGCCTCCTGGCAATCTCCTGAACTTCATGATGATCTTTTTGGTGAGTTTTGAGCTTCTTTGGCAAGCTTCGGGACTTCTCGGTCAATTCCGACAGAACTTCCGACGAACTCTCAAACTCCCAACGAAATCACATTCTCGACTCCGGGACTTCATTTTGCTTTATTCTTTGCTATCATAGTTAATCCTGCACACATAAAATATACTTTGATCTAGACAATTATTACTAAGCATGAATCATGTTGTCCGGTATGTCATTGGTCCATCGACGCTTCGTCCGATTCTTCGGCGCATCGTCCTCTCTTGCAGCCTATTGCCTCAATTAGCCAGTTGACCTCCGCAACTTCGATTTTCTTGATGCAATATCCGCTCTTCTGGGCCCGATCCCCGAATCCATGGCCCGAAGCCTTCTATCGATACGTCGACTGATCCTTCGGTTGATGTCCAATCTTCCGACATATTTTTCACCGGTCCAACATGATTCTTCCTGCTTTAATTGTCTCATCCTGATCGAAGCATCTTGCGTCACTCAAAATGCAGATCAAGTCATAAACACTTATCAATTGGTTTCATTATCAAAATCTGAGATTCAATAAGTGCTTATAAAGGTTATCTCCTAAACCTGTGAAAAGGAGAAGAGGGGTGTATAGTGGATGCCGGTGGCCTCGACGGAAGAGGATTCGGTGGAGTGGATGTAGGTCACGATGACCGAACCACTATAAAAATCTGGTTTGCTTTTTTTTTGTGTAATTTACCCTACTGCAAACCACTTTACTTATTTACTGCTTTCAATACATTTACGAACGTGTTTCAAGTTAAGATCTTTACGAAATGGTTTTCGTTGGAATCGGTTTTAATCGAAACAAAACGATTTGAAGACGTGATTTTACCACTACACTAATTCACCCACCCCCCCTCTTAGTACTGACTTGTTCTTAACAGTTGGTATCAGAGCCTTGTGATTTCTTATTTGGTTTAACACCCAAAAGAAATGGCTCTTTTCGGCTTTCAAGAGGGTCACTCTCTCATTCGTCCTCGCTTATTCAATGGGATGAACTACATATATTGAAAAACTTGAATGAGAGTTTTCTTGCTTTCTTTGGATTTGAACTTATGGAATATTATCGAAAGCGGTTTTCGAAGGTCTTCTCTTCCAATGAACCATTAGAATGATTTGGAGAAGAAAACTTTTTCTTTAAATGCTAGAGCTATGAATGCTCTATTTTGTGCCTTAGATAAAAACGAATTCAATCAAATTTCTATATGCAAAATGACTTTCGATATATGACACACTCTCAAAATCACACACGAAGGCACTAGTAGAGTAAAAGATTCTAAGATAAATCTTTTAATGCATGATTTTGAACTATTTCGAATGAAGCCGAGTGAAACCATTGTTGACATGTACACCCGTTTGACGGATGTCGTCAATGGTTTAAAAGCACTTGGCAAATATTTTTTGAATTTTAAAATTGTTAATAAATTTTTGTGATCACTTTCTAAAAATTGGGATTCGAAAGTAACGACAATACAAGAATCAAAAGATTTGAACCATTTTCTAATCGAAGAATTAATTGGGTCTTTAATGACCTATGAAATGAGTTTTATGACACATGTGGCACAAAACGAACTTGAGAACAACATTCCAAAGAACAGGAAAGATTTCAGACTAAGAACAATCGAAGACCACTCGAGCATAAGCTCAAGTGATGGTGAACTTGAACTCCTCACTATGAAATTTAAAAAGTTCATAAAATAAAAATTAAAGAACAAAAAAAATGTAACTACTTGCTATGAATGCAAGAAGAGGGAACCACTTTGGGACGAATCGAGCGCATCCGAAGATGAGGAGAAAATCAACAAAGGCGAGGTGGCAAACTACGCCTTAACGGCTTTTGACGATGAGGTAATCAAAATCCTCTTAATTTATTTTAAAATTACATAATACTTTTCATGAGTTATTTTTAACTTAGTTTAATTATTTTTCTTGAAAATTGCATGTTTAATAATATAATGAAAATGCTAAAAAAAAAAATTGGGATCATGCTTATCTTTCTAGTAATTTTGAAAATGATCATGAAAATTACATGTTTTATGATAAATGAACAAAAATATTAGACTTAAATCTAATACTTAAGATAAATCCTATGTATGTTTTAAGAAGCAATAATGTATATCTTGATGATTTTCGTATTTATTTTTTATTTTGTTTGGAAATGCCTTATGCTCAATGA
>LVTN01001672.1:1694-14878 GCA_001649415.1 Musa itinerans
AGTTCAAGTTCACCATCACTTGAGCTTATGCTCGAGTGGTCTTCAATTGTTCTAAGTCCGAAATCTTTCCTATTCTTTGGAAGGTGATTTTGTTCATCATGTTTATCATATGCATTGTGCACCATTTCATATGTCATCAATGAACCGATAAGTTCTTCAAGTAGAAAAATATTTAAATCCTTTGTTTCTTGTATTGATGTTACTTTCGATTCCCAATTTTTTAAAAGCGATCGTAAAATCTTGTTAACGAGTTCAAAATTAGAAAAGCATTTGCCAAGAGCTTTTAAACCATTGACGACATCCGTAAAATGGGTGTACATGTCAACAATGGTTTCGCTCGGCTTCATTCGAAATAGTTCAAAATCGTGCATTAAGAGATTGACCTTCGAAACTTTTAATCTACTTGTGCCTTTGTGAGTGGTTTCAAAAATGTGCCAAATGTCGAAAGTCATTTCGCAAGTAGAAACCCGATTAAACTCGTTTTTGTCTAAGGCGCAAAATAAGGCATTCATAGCCTTTACATTTAGAGAGAAAGCCTTATTCTCCAAATCATTCCAATGGTTTATTGGAAGAGAAGACCTTTAAAAACTGGATTCCACTATATGCCATAAATCAAGATTCAATGAAAGCAAGAAAACTCTTATTTGAGTTTTCCAATAAGTGTAGTTCGTCCCATTGAACAAGGGAGGACGAATGAGAGAAAGTCCCTCTTGAAAGCCGAAAAGAGCCATTTCTTTCGGGTGTTAAACCAACTAAGAAATCACGAGGCTCTGATACCAATTGTTAGGAATGGGGTCGGCACTAAGAGGGGGGGTGAATTAGTACAGTGGTAAAAATTACATCTTCAAAACTTTTCATTTCGATTAAATCCGTTTACGTTAAAAATCGATTTCAAAAACTTAACTTGAAAGCATACGAAAGAGTGTAGTGGATGTAAAGCAAGTAAAGTGGTTTGTAGTTAAAGTAAATTACTCAAAGAAATGTAAACCAAATTTTAGAGTAGTTCGGTCGTCGTGACCTACATCCACTTCACCAATTCCTCTTTTATCGAGGCCACCGACATCTACTATCGATCTTCCTTTAATAGGCGAAGATCAACCTCCTTCTTACATCCCTCTTCTCCTTTTCACAAGTTTAGGAGTCAACCTTTACAAGCACACACACTCCTCTCTAAACAGAATTTTAAGTTTAATATAGAGGAGGGATTTCTCAAGTGGTTTCTACAGCGTTTTCTCACTTTAAAACTCTCTGTGCTTATGTATATTAACTAGGGATAAGAGGGATATTTATAGGCTTCAAATTGATTCAAACTTGGAGCCTAAAAATATCTCATCCCGAGTTTCCTGGGTACGGGCGGTACCACCGCCTACGCTAGGCGATACCACTACTAGTATCAATCTGACACTAACACTACACTGGGCGGTACCATCGCTTGGGAGGCTGTGCTAGGCGTTACCACCGCCTAGATTGGCGGTATCACCACCTAGACTGCCAGGGGCAGTATAACCACCCAGACTGGCGGTACCACTGCCTGACATAGTCTCGAAGACTGTGCCATGATGGTGTCACTTCTTGGGATACTATTTGGGTCTCTCATTGGGCCCAACACAGTCCTTAAATGGGCCCAACTGGCCCCTAATTGGGTTGGCCCAAATCCAAACCCAATTACATGCTAACTTTGAAATCTAAGACATTTGCTAAGCTAAACAAGTCCCTATATCTTGGTTTCTTCCGGCGAGCTTATGACGAACTTCCGACGATCTCTCGGTAATGTTCCAGCGGACTCCCGGCAAGCTCTTGGACTTCACGATGATCTTCTTAGTGAGTTTCGACGAGCTTCTTTGGCAAGCTCCTGGACTTCTCGGTGGAACTTCCGACGAACTCTCGAACTCCCAACGAAATCGCAACCTTGACTCCGGGACTTCATTTTGCTTTATGCCTTGCTATCATAGTTAATCTTGCACATGTAAAAATACACTTCGATCTAGACAATTAATACTAAGCATTAATCATGTTGTCCGGCATGTTATTGGTCCCTCGACGCTTCGTCCGATTCTTCGGCGCATCGTCCTCTCTTGCGGCCTATTGTCCAATCGGCTAGTTGACTCCGCAACTCCGATGGCCTTAGTACAATATCCGCTCTTCTTGGCCCGATACCCGAATCCATGGCCTGAAGCCATTTGTCAATACGTCGACCGATCCTCCGGCTCAACGTCCAATCTTTTGACATGTTTTCCTCCAGCACAACATGATTCTTCCTGCTTTAATTGTATCATCCTTATCAAAGCATCCTACATCACTCAAAATGTAGATCAAATCATAAATACTTATCAATTGGTTTCATCATCAAAATATGAGATTCAACATAATAAGCTTAAAGTGACTCTCCCTGAGCTCCTCAATATGTTGAGGGATGTAAAGAGCACTATCAAGAAAGAGAAGCCAATTCTCTATACTAATGAGACCAGAAAGAAAAGGAAAGTAGAAAAGTCCCTTGAGAAGGGCAAGAGCAAGGGCAGATCAGGTAAAGTAAAGGTTACTAAGAAAGACCCAACAAAGGACAAAGGTCGGTGCTTCTACTGTGGTAAAGATGGTGATAGGAAGAGGAACTATAAAAAGTACCTTGCAGAGAGGGTGAAACAAAAGCTTAGAGAAGCTTCAGGTACATTCATGATCAGTCTCAATTTGTCAAAATCTTATAATAAAACAAGGGTATTGGATACTGGTAGTGATTATCATATCTGCAATTCATTGCAAGTTCTGGCAAGACCTAGGAGATTGGTGAGAGGTGAGATGGACCTCAAGATGGGCAATGGAGCAAAAGTTACTATAGTGGCTGTTGGCGAGGTCACCCTACATCTGCCTGGTGGAGCTATTATTGCATTAGATGTTTGCTATTTTGTTCCTTCTATTATCAAAAATATTATTTTCATTTCATGTTTGACAATTAGTGGATATAAATTAGTTTTTGAGAATAATGGTTGTTCAATATTATTAGACGACGAGATCATCATAAGAGGAACATTGCATAATAGTTTGTTTATACTAGACATTGCTCCACATATCATGAATGTAAGTGTGTCCAAGAAGAAACGAGATGAGGTGAACAGTGCATACTTGTGGCATTGTAGGCTAGGTTATATTCATGAGGGAAGGATTCAAAAGTTGCTAAAGATGGATACCTATATCCATTCGACTATGAGTCATATGCAACTTACAAACCTTGCCTTCATAGAAAGATGATCAACTCTCCATTTTGTAGAACTAGAGAGAGAGCCACTGAGTTGTTGGAACTCATACATAGTGATGTATGTAGTCCCATGTCAACTCATGCCATAAGTGGTTACTACTATTTCATTATTTTTACTGATGATTTCTCAAGGTATGGACATGTATACTAGATGAAGTACAAGTCCGAGGCCTTTGAGAAATTCAGAAAGTATAAGAATGAAGTGGAGAACCAGATTGGAAAGAGTATTAAGACTCTTTGATCAGATCGAGGAGGTGAGTACTTGAGTACAGAGTTCTCCCAATTCCTCAAGGACCATGGGATTCTATCCCAATGAATACCTCCTTATACACCTTAGCTCAATGGTGTATCTAAAAGGAGGAATTGTACACTATTAAATATGATGTGGTCCATGATGAGTTTCGCTGACCTACCCATCTCATTCTGGGGATACACCCTAGAGACTGCATCTTACCTTTTGAACAATGTTCTAAGTAATTCGGTAGTGTCTACACCATATAAGATATGGAAAGGGAAGAAGTCCAATCTTAAGGTTGTTATGATTTGGGGCTGCCCTGCCCATATTAAAAAACACAACCCCGATAAGTTAGAATTGAGGATGGAGTGGTGCAAGTTCGTGGGATACCCCAAGGAATCTTGTGGGTATTATTTCTTTCGTCCCGAGGACCAAAATATCTTTGTAGCCAAGAGAGTGGTGTTCCTTGAGAAGGAACATATTCTTGGTGGAGATAGTGGGAGCTTAATAGAGTTAAGCAAGGTTGGAGAACCTAGCTTAAGCACCACTCCACAACCTGAGTCTGTTCAAGTACCTAGCACACAAGTTTCAATTTTACATAGGTTCGGTAAAGTATCTCATCCTCTTGAGAGATATATGAGACATATTAAATCAGAGGATATTGAAGATTTTGATCCTCAAACCTATAAGGAGGCTATTAAGTATATACTCCGGGAAGTGATAAGAATCCATGAATTCTGAGATGGATTTCATCTACTCCAATAAGGTTTAGAACCTAGTTGATGCACCTGAAGGTATTGTATCCATTAGTTGCAAGTGGATCTTTAAGAAGAAGATCAGAGTAGATGGAAAGATAAAGACCTATAAAGCAAGGCTAGTGGCTAAGGGGTATCATCAAAGGCAAGGTGTTGACTTTGACAAAACCTTCTCACTCGTAGCCATGCTAAAATCCATCTGAATTCTATTATCTATTGCAACACACTATGATTATGAGATCTGGCAGATAGACATAAAAATCTCATTCCTCAATGGCAACCTCAAGGTGGAGATATATATGATATAGCTTGAGGGATTCATGTACAAGGACTACTCAGATAAGGTGTGTAGGTTGCTTAGGTCCATTTATGAACTAAAATAAGTTTCTCGAAGTTAGAACATAATATTTGATTAGGCAATTAGATAATTAGATCTTATAACTTTGTTAAGAATAAAGGTGAGCCTTGTGTGTACAGGAAGGTAAGTGGGAGCGCTATCACCTTCTTAGTGTTATATATGGATGACATCCTGATCATTGGGAATGATGTAGGAATATTATCCACAGTAAAGGCTTGGTTATCTAGACACTTCTCTATGAAGGACTTAGGGGAAGCATCCTATATCTTGGGGATTCCGATCTATAGAGATAGATCCAAGAGGATGCTTGGCTTGTCCCAATCCAGGTACATAGAGACCATTCTCAAAAGGTTTGACATGAAAAATTTCAAGAGAGGTCTCATACCGATGAGACATGGGATATCGTTTTCAAGGAGTATGTCCCCAAAGTCTCATAAAGAAAGGGCGAACATGGATAGGATACCCTATGCCTCAATGATAGGGTCTATCATGTATGCCATGCTATGTACCAAGCCTGATATAGCACATGCTTTGAGTAACACGGGTAGGTATCAAGCAGATTCAGGCTAGGAGCATTGGAAAGCAATAAAGTGTATTCTTATGTACTTAAGAAGGACTAAAGATCTTTTACTAGTATATGGTGATAGTAGCCTTAGGGTTATAGGCAACATGGACTCGAGTTTCTAGTCCGATGTCAATAATAACAAGTCAAATTTGGGGTATGTGTACACCCTGAATGGAAGAGCAGTGTGCTAGAAGAGTTCCAAGCAAAATACTACTACAGACTCAACCACAGAGGCAGAGTACATAGCTGCAGCAGAGGAGCCAATTCCATTATTTTATGATAATAATGGGCGATTGCTCAAGCAAAGGAACCCAGGTCTTATCAGAAGTCTAAGCACATTCTTGTTACGATCAGGAGTAGCACTAAGAGGGGGGGTGATTAGTACAGCGAAAAAAATAGTCGATTTTGTAAATTTTTCGTTTGTTGAAAACTAATCTCGAAAAGTGCTTGACTTTAGAGTAAATGAACTAGCAATTAACTTAGAAAGTAATGCTAGTAATGAAAAGCAGAATGGAAATGAGTACACTAGAATTTATAGTGGTTCGGTCGTTGTGACCTATATCCACTTTTGATTCCTCCTCCGTCAAGGTTACCGGTGTCCACTAATAGTCTTCCTTCAATAGGCGAAAACCAACCACCTCTTTACAGCGCTTTCTCCTTTTCACGGGTTTGGAAATAACATACATGATATCAAAACATTAAAATTTTAATCATTTATCACTTCATGCATGATACCAAAATTAACATTATCTTGGGTATGATACTATTCATCATTTTATGATACCAAATACACCTCCTGAGGCTCGGCCTCTCAGGTGGTCTGGGTGGTGGTACTGCCCAGACTGAGAGGTGATACTATTGGCCATAAATGGCTAACAAGTAGTGGTACCACCCTGTCAAGTAGTGGTACTGCCATAGCCCAGCTCCGAGACTTTGTCAAGTAGTGGTATTGCCAAACTGGGCAGTGGTATTGCCTAGTGTCAAAGAGTACTAATGGTGGTACCGCTAGACTAGGGCATGGTACCACCTAGTGTTAGTGCTACAGGCGATAGTACCGCCTAGCACAGGAGGTGGTACCGTCAGGACCTAGAAAACACGGGATGAGACCTTTTTTGGCTCTAACTTTGAAGTCATTTAGGGTCTATAAATACCCCAGCTATTCCTGCATAGAAAAGCACAAATTAGCATAGAAAGGGGTTGCTATTTTAGGTTGTAAAATTGCTATGTATCCTCCTCCTCCCTTTCTAGTTTTAAGATCATTCAATAGAGGTGTGAGGCTTGTAAGGGTTGTCTCCTAAACCCGTGAAATGGAGAAAGAGTTATAAGATGGTAGTTGGTCTTTACCCATTGAAAGAAGACCGATAGTGGAAGTTGGTGGCCTCGAGTGAAGAGGAATCGAGAGTAGATGTAGGTCACGATGAGTGAACCACTATAAAATCTAGTTTGTATTTACTTTATGCTTATCATTTATATTGCAAACTGATTACTTACTACTTTCACTACGCTTATTACACTTTCGTATATGTTTTCAAGTTAACATCTTTTCAATACAGATTTCAGCAAACAAAGTTTTCAAATCGACGTAGGTTTTACGAAAGCACTAATTCACCCCCCTCTTAGTGTCAACTTGGTCCTAATAATTGGTATTAAAGCTACATTTTTTCTCATTTAGTTTAACACCCAAGCAAAATGGCTCTTTTCGGCTTTCAAGAGAGTCACTCTATTATTCGTCCTCCTAAGTTCAATGGGATGGACTACACTTATTAAAAAACTCATATGAGAGTTTTCTTGCTTTCATTGAACCATAATTTATGGAATATCATTAAAAATGGTTTTCAAAAGTCTTCTAGTCTAGTGAACGAATGGAATGATTTGGAGAAGAAAATGTTTTCTTTAAATGCAAAAGCTACGAATGCTTTATTTTGTGCCTTTGACAAAAATGAATTTAATCATGTTTCTATTTGCGAAACTATGCATGACATTTGGCACACTCTAGAGGAACTAGTGGAGTTAAAGATTCAAAAATTAATCTTTTGATGCAAGATTTTGAATTGTTTCATATGAAGCTAAGCAAAACTATTGTTGACATGTACACTAATTTTAGGGATGTCGTCAATAGTCTAAAAGCTCTTGGCAAATATTTTTCGAATCTTGAACTTGTTAATAAAGTTTTACGATCTCTTTATAAAAATTGGGATTCGAAAGTAATTGTAATACAAGAGACAAAAGACTTAAACAAGTTTCCACTTGAAGAACTTATCGGGTCTTTAATGACCTATGAAATGAGTTGTATGGCATAAAATGAACATGAGAATTACCTTCCAAAGAATAGGAAGGATTTGACACTTTGAATAATAGAATAACACTTGAGTGATAACTCAAGTGATGATGATGATGACTTTGAACTTCCTACTATAAAATTTAAAAAGTTCATGAAACAATAATTAAAAAATAAAAACGAACTTAAAAAGGAGAAAATAACTTTCTATGAATGGAATCAGTCAGGGCACTTCAAAAGCAAATGTTCGCAACTAAAAGAAGAAGCTACCAATGAAGAAGAAAGTAATCAAGGTGACATGTGACTAATCAAGTACATCTGAAGATGAGGAGCAAACCATCACAAGCGAGGTGGCAAACCACGCTTTGGTGGCTTTCGACAACGAAGTAAGTGACTCAACCAAAACTCCTTTACCTTATTTTGAAATTACTTAATGCATTTCATGAGTTATTTTTAAATAATTTAAAAAATTACATACAAATTATTAAAAAAAATTGATCATGAAAATTGCTTGTCTTATGATAAATGAATAAAATGTTAGATTTAAGTCTAATGCCTGTACACATAATAAGATTAATGCTATGTATGTTTTAAGAAATAATAATGTGTATCTTGATGATTTTGATATTGCTTTTCGATTGTAAATTATAATGCATGGCCTTTGTATGAAAGACTAGAGCATGAAATCAATCACAAATTTTGGAACTAAAAGAACTTGAGCTATTTTTAATCTTATAGGAATCTATCTATGTTGCTTTCATTGAATTTTTCAAAAAATAATTTTGATCATAATTTTGGATTTCTTTTTGTATGATTTGTTTTAATAATGAGATGATATATCCAATCGAATCATTTATCAATGTTTATGACTTAAGATGTATTTTATATGAATTTTTTTTTTAATTCACGTATGATTCACTCTTTGACGAGAACATTCATCCAAACAAATCATGATTATTCATTTGACTACAACTTGAAAGTTTTATTTTGAATCAAGATTTTTCATAAATTGTTCTTCTACGATTCTTCTTGGTATTCACTAAAAATGGGGGATGTATTCAAATTAACCATGATATATCACTAGACTTCTTGATGTTTATAATTTGATGTTTATTATGTACAGTTTCCTTGTATTTATGATTTGTATATCTTATGATATGATTGAATTATTGTTGTAAAAGAAGAAGAAAATTGTTAGCTTGCACATTGCAAAAGAGAACCAAAAAGTGCTAGCTTGAATGATAAACTTAAATCTCCCAAATGCATAAATTCTTCTTATATATTTTTTATTATTATCTTGATTACTCTTTTTATTTTATGACTTGATTTTTTCTTTTTAAATCATGATAATTTCCTATCATTTCTTCTATTGACAAAAGAAGAGATTTGTCAAAAATGACATTTAGTCTTTTGGTATTCATGAATTGATCTTTCATTTTTTATGATTGAAATATTGATGCAAATTTATCTTTATTATTTATCTTTGTCATGATGTGAAAATTGATGTAAAAGGAAAAGAATTATAAAATTTTATTCTTCCCTTCTTTTTGACAATAACAAAGGGGGAGATAAAATTTGCTAGCTTGAATATTACAAAGAAAGCAAAAATTGCTAACTTGCACTTCTCAAAATAGAAGAAAGAACTCACTAGCTTGCATGTTCTAAAGTGATGAAAATTTTACTAAATCATTAAGCTTGCATATCTCTAAATCTTGAAAGAAGCACTTCTCCTTTTTGTTGATGACAAAGGGGGAGAAGGTATGATGATAATCATGCATAGGATGATGTACTTAGATATTTTGGTTATGCATGATTTTATGTTGCATGCAATAATATGATTAATTAGTTCTTTTTATATTCATGATGCATGCAATAGTGAAATACTTATAATTTTATGAATTCAAAAGTTCTATCAATATGACATATTGATAGTGAGAGTTTAGTTAAACTCCGTTATCAATTGGTTGTCATCATCAAAAAGGGGGAGATTGTTGAATCACGAATTTTGATGATAAAACCAATTGATAGAGTTTATGATCTAAATATGTGTTTAAGTGGCATAGGACTAGCTTTGATCAGGGAAGATAAATCAATTAAAGTAGTAGAATCAGAAGTTGGGCCAGAATAGAACATGTCAGAAGATTGGACGTCGAATCGGAGGAAGGTCGACGTGTTGGCAGAAGGCTTCGTGTCATGAATTCGGGCATCGGGCCAGAATGATCAAACATTGTGCCAAGAAGATCAGGTGTTACAGAGGTCAATATATCGATTGGGCAATATGTCGCAAGAGAGGACAATGCACCGAAGGTTCAGACGAAGTGTCGGATGAACCAATGACATGCCGAACAACTTAGTATTCTTGCTTGTAATAATTTGTCTAGATTAAAGTAGTTTAGAGGGCAAATTGATTTGGTTTTGGGTGTAACCATGCTAACTCAATTAAGAGCCAATTAGACCTAAAGTGGGGCTGTTTTGGGCCAAGAGAAAGACCTATTCAGTGATCCAAAGCCAAGTTAGGCGGTGGCACCACCGGAACTAGCGGTAGAACCACCTAAGGCTCGACCTCCTAGGTGGTCTGGGTGGTGGTACCGTTGGCCATAAATAGCTGTCAGGTGATGGTATTGCCCTATTAAGCGGTGGTACCGCTAAATCCTAGTCTCCGAGGCTCTGTCAAGCGATGATACCGCTAGATTGGGCGGTGTTATGGCCTAGTGTCAAAGAGTACTAGTGGTGATATTGCCCAGTGTCAATGTTGTAGGTGGTAGTACCGCCCAACACAAGCAAAGGTACCATAAGGACCTAAGAAACCCGGGATGAGACCTTTTTTTGATCTAATTTTGAAGCCATTTGGGGTCTATAAATACCCTAGCTATTCCTGCATGTAAAAGCACAAATTAGAGCACAAAGGGGTTGTTATCTGGGTTGTAAAATTGCTAAGTGTCCTCCTCCTCCCTTTCAAGTTTTAAGATCATTCAAGAGAGGTGTGAGGATTCTAAGGGTTGTCTCCTAAACTCGTGAAAAGGAGAAAGAGTTATAAGTGGGTAGTTGGTCTTCGTCCATTGAAAGAAGACCGATAGTGGAAGCTAGTGGCCTCAAGTGAAGAGGAATCGGGTGTGGATGTAGGTCACGACGACCAAAACACTATAAAATCTAGTTTACATTTACTTTATGCTTATCATTTATATTGCAAACTGACTACTTACTACTTTCACTATGCTTATTACACTTTCGTATATGTTTTCAAGTTAACATCTTTCCGACACAGATTTCATCGAACGAAGTTTTCAAATTGACGTAGGTTTTACGAGAGCACTAATTCAGCCCCCTACTTAGTGTCGACTTGATCCTAACAATTGGTATCAGAGCAACATTTTTTCTTGTTTGGTTTAACACCCAAGAGAAATGGTTCTTTTCGGCTTTCAAGAGGGTCACTCTATCATTCATCCTCTTATGTTCAATGAGACAAACTACATTTATTAGAAAACTCGGATGATAGGGTTTTTGCTTTTATTGAACCTCGATTTATGGAATATCAATGAAAATGGTTTTCAAAAGTCTTCTAATCTAATGAACGAATGGAATGATTTGGAGAAGAAAATATTTTCTTTAAATGTGAAAGCTACGAATGCTTTATTTTGCACCTTAGACAAAAATAAATTTAATCATATTTCTATTTGCAAAACTACGCATGACTTTTGACACACTCTAGAAATCACACATGAAGGAACTAGTAGAGTTAAAGATTCAAAAAATAATTTTTTGATGTATGATTTTAAATTATTTCATATGAAGCTAAGCAAAACTATTGTTGATATGTACACTAATTTTAGGGATGTCATCAATAGTCTAAAAGCTCTTGGCAAATGTTTTTCGAATCTTGAACTTGTTAATAAAGTTTTACGATCTCTTTATAAAAATTGGGATTCGAAAGTAACTGTAATACAAGAGGCAAAAGACTTAAACAAGTTTCCACTTAAAGAACTTATCAGGTCTTTAATGACCTATGAAATGAGTTGTATGGCATAAAATGAACATGAGAATTACGTTCCAAAGAATAGGAAGAATTTGACACTTTGAATAATAGAATAACACTTGAGTGATAACTCAAGTGATGATGATGATGACTTTGAACTTCCTACTATAAAATTTAAAATGTTCCTGAAACAATAATTAAAAAATAAAAACGAACTTCAAAAGGAGAAAATAACTTTCTATGAATGCAATCAGTCGGGGCACTTCAAAAGCAAATGTTCATAACTAAAGAAGAAGCTACCAATGAAGAAGAAAGCATTCAAGGCGACATATGACTAATCAAGTACATCCGAAGATGAGGAGCAAACCATCACAAGCGAGGTGGCGAACCACGCTTTGGTGGCTTTCGACAATGAAGTAAGTGACTCAACCAAAACTCCTTTATCTTATTTTGAAATTACTTGATGCATTTCCTGAGTTATTTCTAAATTAGTTTTAAAAAATTATATACTATTTATTAAAAAAAATTGATCATGAAAATTGCATGTCTTATGATAAATGAACAAAATGTTAGATTTAAATCTAATGCTTGTACACCAAAGAAGATTAATGCTATATATGTTTTAAGAAGTAATAATGTGTATCTTGATGATTTTCATATTGCTTTTCGATTGTAAATGATGATGCATGGCCTTTATATGAAAGACTAGAGCATGAAATCAATCACAAATTTTGAAACTAAAAGAACTTAAGCCATTTTTAATCTTATAGGAATCTATCTACAGTGCTTTCATTGAATTTTTCAAAAAATGATTTTGATGATGATTTTGGATTTCTTTTCGTATGATTTGTTTTAATAAAGAGATGATAATTCAATCGAATCATTTTTCGATGTTTATGACTTATGATGTATTTTATATAAATTTTTTTTAATTCTCTTATGATTCACTCTTTTAAGAGAACATTCATCCAAATGAATCATGATTATTCGTTTGATTACAACCTAAAAGTTTTATTTTGAATCAAGATTTTTTATAAATTATTCTCCTACGATTCTTCTTGGTATTCACTAAAAAGGGGGGATGTATTCAAATTAACCACGATATATCACTAGACTTCTTGATGTTTATAATTTAAAGTTTTTTATGTATAGTGATCTGAAGCCACGTTAGTGATCCAAAGCGTCAGTGATCTGAAGCCACGTCAGGCAATGGCACCACTAGAGCTAGCGGTGAAACCGCTTGAGGCTCGGCCTCTCACGTGGTTTGTGTCGAATCTCGTATTTTGATAATGAAACCAATTGATATGTGTTTATGTTTTAATCTGCGTTTTGAGTGACACAAGATGCTTCGATCAAGATGAGACAATTAAAGAAGGAAGAATCATGTGTTAAATCTCGGATTTTGATGATGAAGTCAATTGTCATTTGTTATCTAATCCATATGTTGAGATAAGTGTGCAGGATTAACTACGATGAAAGTAAGACATGCAGCAGGAGTTGCACCGGAGTCAAGACTATGATCAGGACGGTCATCGGAGGTTCTGCGGGAACAAATCCGAGAAGTCCTGGTGCTTGCCAAAGAAGCTCGTCGGAACTCGCCAAGTGGATCGTCGCAAGTCCAGGAGTTTGCCGGAAGTCCGCAGGAGCATCGTCGAAGGTTCGTCGGATGTTCGCCGGAAGATCGCCGGAAGATCGCCAGAAGAAACTAGACTTACGGACTTGTTTAGCTTAGAATATGTCTTAGGAATCGTAGTTAGCACGTAATTGGGT
>LVTN01001672.1:24136-37154 GCA_001649415.1 Musa itinerans
AGGTTAACTCTGTCATCAATTGGTTGTCATCATCAAAAAGGGGGAAATTGTTGAATCTCGTATTTTGATGATGAAACCAATTGATATGTGTTTATGTTTTAATCTGCATTTTGAGTGATGCAGGATGCTTCGATCAGGATGAGACAATTAATGTAGGAAGAATTATGTTGAGCTAGAGGAACATGTCAGAAGATTGGACGTCGGGCTGGTGGATCAGTCGACGTATCGACAGAAGGCTTTGGGCCATGGATTCAGGCATCGGGGCAAGAAGAGCGGATATTGCACCAAGGATATCAGAGTTGCGGAGTCAATTGGCTGATTGGGCAATAGGCCGTAGGAGAAGATGATGCGCAGAAGAATCGGACGAAGCGTCGAGGGACCAATGACATGCCGGACAACATGATTATTGCTTAGTATTAATTGTCTACATTGAAGTGTGTTTTACATGTGCAGGATTAACTATGATAGCAAGATATGAAGCAAAATGAAGTCATAGAGTTAAGGACATGACATCGTTGGGAGTTCGAGAGTTCATCGGAAATCCGGACATTCGTCGAAAGTTATGGCAGAACCAACCGAGAAGTCACGGAGCTTGCCAAGAAGCTCGTCTGAACTCGCCAAGAAGATCGTCGTGAAGTCTAGGAGCTTGTCGGGAGTCCGTCGGAATATTGTCGAGAGATCGTCGGAAGTTCGCCGGAAGATCGCTAGAAGCTCGTTGGAAGAACCAAGACTTACGGACTTGTTTAGCTTAGAATATGTCTTAGGAATCATAGTTAGCATGTAATTGGGCTTGGATTTGGGCCAACCCAATTAAGGGCTAGCTAGGCCCATGTAAGAACTGTGTTGGGCCCAATAAGAAGCCCAAACAGTGCCCCAAGAATTATCACCATCGTGGCACAATCTTCGAGACTGTGTCAGGTGGTGGTACCGCCGGTCTAGGCGGGGGTACCGCCTAGACACAGCCTCCGAGAGGCTGCAAGCAATGGTACCGCCAGTATGGGCGGTTGTACCACCCAACACTGGCCCCTAGGCGATGGTACCGCCAGACCTGGGTGGTGGTACCGCCCAGGGCAGTGTCAGTGTCAGACTGACACTAGGCGATGGTACCGCCAGTGCAGGTGGCGGTACCGCCCGTGCTCGGGGAACCCGAGATGAAAAAGTTTTAGGCTCCAAGTTTGAATCAACTTGAAGCTTATAAATACCCCTCCCATCCCTGGTTACAGCACACAAGCACAAAGAGTTTAAAAGTAAAGAAACGCTGCTGCAATCTCTTTAGATTTCCCTCCTCTACTCTAAGTGTTAGAAATCTATAAGAGAGGGGTGTGAGTGCTTGTAAGGGTTATCTCCTAAACTCGGTAAAAGGAGAAGAGGGGTGTAAAAGATGATTGGCCTTCGCCTATTGAAGGAAATCCCCTAGTGGACGTTGGTGACCTCGTCGGAGGAGGAAGCCAAAAGTGGATGTAGGTCAAGATTGACTGAACCACTCTAAATCTTGGTTTGCATTTACATTATGCTCTTTATCTTAACTACAAACTACCTCTGTTGCTTTACATCAACTATACTTTTGTTTGCTCTCAAGTTAAAGATCTTTCCGAAATAGTTTTCGTACAAAGTCTTTTTGAACCGACAAAAGTTTTCCATTGCACTAATTCACCACCCCCCTCTTAGTGCTCTTGATCCTAACAGTCTGGGTGGTGGTATCGCCTAGATTGGGCGGTGGTACTGTCGACCATAAATGGCTATCAGGCGATGGTACTGCCCTATCAAGTGGTGGTACCACTAGAGCCCAGTCTCCGAGGCTTTGTCAAGTAGTGATACCGCTAGACTAGATGGTGGTACTGCCTAGTGTCAAAGAGTACACGCTATGGTACCTCCCAGTGTCAATGCTACAGGTGGTAGTACCGCCCAACATAAGTGGCAGTACCATCAGGACCTAGGAAACCCGGAATGAGACCTTTCTTGGCTCCAATTTTGAAGCCATTTGGGGTCTATAAATACCCCAATTATTCCTGCATGGAAAAGCACAAATTAGAGCAGAAAGGGGTTGTTATTCTAGGTTGTAAAATTGCTAACTGTCCTCCTCCCTTTCTAGTTTTGAGATCATTCAAGAGAGGTGAGAGGCTTGTAAGGGTTGTCTCCTAAACCCGTGAAAAGGAGAAAGAGTTGTAAGAGGGTAGTTGGTCTTCGCCCATTGAAAAAAGACCGATAGCGGAAGCTGGTGGCCTCGAGTGAAGAGGAATCGGTAGTGGATGTAGGTCACGATGACCGAACCACTATAAAATTTGGTTTACATTTACTTTATACTTATCATTTATATTGCAAACTAATTACTTACTACTTTCACTATGCATATTATGCTTTCGTATATGTTTTCAAGTTAACATCTTTCCGATATGGATTTCATCGAACGAAGTTTTCAAATCGACGTAAGTTTTACGAAAGCACTAATTCACCCCCCCTCTTAGTGCTGACTTGGTCATAACAGTACTCATTGGTGTATTAATAGCCTTAGCACTATCCATATTAAATCATTTTAATAGATTTGACTCATACTTAGTTTGACTAACAAAATTCCATTACTAAGTTGTTTGATTTGTAAACCTTAGAAAAAGGTTAATTCCCCCATTAACTCATTTCAAATTTTTGGCTCATACTATTAGCAAAAGATTTATATAAAGACTCATTTGAAGATCCAAAAATGATATCATCAACATAAATTTGAACAATAAGAAAATTATTTTTAAAATATTTAATAAACAATATAGTATCGACCATGTCTTTCTTAAAATTATTTTGAATAAGGAAAAAACTTAGCCTCTCATACCAAGCCCTAGGGGCTTGTTTTAACCTATAGAGAGCCTTAGATAACTTAAAAACATGGTTAGAAAAGAGAGCATTTTCAAATTTGGGTGGTTATTCAACATAAACTTCTTTGGAAATAAAGCCATTAAGAAAAGCACCTTTAACTATTGGTTAATATATCTACATATTTTAACTATTGGCATTGAGTTTTTTAAGGTTCCTATATGAACCCAAACTAATTTGTGTGGACTATACTTTTTAAAAGAACATCTATCGGCATAATGTCCATACTTTCCATAAAAAATATATTTATCTCTAGGTGAGACATGTAATATAGATCCTTTAACGAAGATAGTTGCCTTTTTATGAACATGACCCTTATTAGCAAGAATCATGTTTAGAGATTTATTACTTATTTTAAAATTTCTAATATTTCTTTTAGTAAAATATTTTATTTCTTAAGTGAATCTATCTCTTCACACTTAGTGCAAGGAACTAACATACTATCATCATACGCATTTTTTAATTTATAAAATTCACTAACTAGAGAAGCATGCTCCTTTTTTAACAATTTATACTTTTTACTAACTATTTTAAAATAATCAAACAAATCATTAAAGATATTTAATAATTCATTGTAAGATAAAGAAGATTCGTTTGAGTTATATACCTCGTTGCCAAATGTCATTAATACGTAATTTGTAACTTCTTCTTTATTGGTAGGCTCCTCGTCTTCGGATGCACTTAAGTCATCCTAAGTAGCTTTAAGTACTTTTTTTTTCTTTGGTTACTTCTTCTTCACTTAGGGATATTCATTTTTAAAGTATCCCAGCTTCTTGCATTCACAGAAAATTATTTAGTCATTTTTAAGTTTACTTTTGTTCTTAATGTCTTATTTTGTTTTGTTCCTTTTTAAGAATTTTTTAAACTTTCTTATAAGAAGTGCCAAGTGATCATCATCATCATCGTCACTTGAATTTTCTCTCAAGTGGTCTTTTTTGTTTTAAGTGTCAAGTCCTTCCTATTCTTTGGAAGGTTGTTCTCAAGTTCATCATATGCAATATGTTGAATCTTAGATTTTGATGATGAAATCAATTGATGAGTTTATGATCTAATCTGCATTTTGAGTGATGTAGGACTAGCTTTGATCAAGGAGAGGCAAATTGATTAAAGCAAGAGGAATTAGATATTGGGCCTGTCACACCCCCTGAATTTAATCCTCATTTAGGAGGTGTGAACCTAACTCAAAATCAATAACATTATAATTCAACAAATAATCCAGGATCTAAACACACATTTGAGGATACTAAGAAAACATTCAAGTCATTCATCTCTATAATCCACAATTCACAAAACCTGTGCAGTTTATAATCATACATCATATCACTTAATGATTCACAAAATCTAAAGCCAACTCAACTAAACCATAACCACATCATAAATCCATAAGTATGGGTATCTATACAATCACAATCCCAACATGTACCACATGTTTATATCATTTCACAATTTAAACTTAACATTCCTAAATTCCTGATATGAGAGGTACTTTTCAAACATTTACAAAACTTATAAGTTCATATTTACCATATACATTCCATTAGATACTAAGTATACTTATACAACAAAAACATATCATCCAATAAAGGCTTGCCCAAAGTCTTCTAGCTTTCCATTGCCTTAGCCCAATTTAAACATTTTAGCAAGCGACAAGCTATCCTAAAGAAAATTATTAGCAACGGAGTGAGCACATAGAGCTCAGCAAGTAACTAACATATCCATAACGAAAGAGGATAGTTTTAAACAAATAAGGTTTCAAAATACAAGACAGAAATACAAGAGTTCAAAGAACTCAATGAATGCATAATTACAATATCGTATCGTTCGAAGCATGTTTTGTTCATAACAATAGAGTCAGGGCTAATTGGAGCATATCATTGGCATAAGAAGCATATCCATGACATATGGAATATTTTAAAGCATATCAAAGACGTAAGGAGCATTTCGGATATCAATGACATTTGAAACATTTCATAGCATATCTATAACAAATGAAACATTTTGAAACATATCAATGGCGGATAAAATGCTTCGGAACATATCAATGGCATATGGAATGTTTCAAAAGCATAAGAAGCATTTTAGAACATAACAAAGAACAAATACAAAATAGAAGCTCAAACGTCACATTTGACGTTGCATACATTTCATTCTTATCCAAAGCACACATAGAAGCGTATAACCAAACTTTAGATATCATGTCAAATAGATAGAAGGTGAAGTGGGATCCTAAACATATCATGATCCATCCATTTCTGAATGACCACCAAACATAATCTAGAGCATCACGGGCTCTAAGCATATACCCTTTACCATTTCTAGCAAAGGTCCATATAATCCATTTACTATTTCTAGCAAAGTTCCAAATAATCTCACAAACGCCAGAATATAAAAAGACATTGTGAACAATAAAGTTGGGACATATTGGAAACACATGCGAAACAATGGAATGCATGTGCCTATACGAAACATTACGATACAAACATGAAGTTTACATAACAGATCAAGGTATGCAAATATTCATAGGACAAGAGTATACATGAATTTGAAACAATAATATAAAGCTCAACTAAAGTAAGTATTTTAGCTGAAATTAATTTTCAAAGGTATGAAACAAGAATAGGCGAAATCGATCAAAGCTCGATTCTGACATAATTTGATAGGCACACTGTATGAATTGTTTGGATGATCAGTTATACTCCAATTTGTAAAAAATAGGGGTCATTCAAAATATGTATCAATCTAGTTTTTGATAACTCAAGCTTTGTACGAATCGGAGTTTCCAGTAAGGAGTTATAAATAATTTAGTAACTAAAGGTCAGATAACATTATCTTTGTTTTGTAGAATTCATAGAGTTAATTTGAACAGATGATTCAATAGGTAATTGTTCTCTAAATATTTCAAATCAGATATAAATAGAAATATTTATGAGTCTAGTTTCTAATAAATTATATTTCATATAAATTAGAGTTATCAATAGAGAGTTATAAGCAATAGTGTACTTAAAGGTCAAAACTGACAGTCTCTGTTTTATAGATTTCATAGGGTCAACTGAAATAACAGTTTCGGTAGGTAAATCGACTCCAAATTTATCAATCTTAGTATCAAAGAAAAGATCTATGAGTTTGTTTATGGATTCATTTAGTTTTTCCAAAATCAAGAATCTGTGCATAATGTTATAGCTAGAACAATATAGAAAGGTCAGATCTAAAAAAATTCCAGATTCACAGTTTTATTCCCAAACGATAGAATAATCAAGTATGAAGCCAAAATCTTCTAAAGTTTTCAGAATTAAGATGAAATCAGAGATCAAGATTCTATAGAAAGGAGTTAGAACACTTGTCTTAGAAAAGTTTGATTCCCAAATGTGGGGAGTTGATGTAAAACCTCAAGCAAAGCTTCTTCTTCTTCTTCTCTAACCAACGTTGGTTGTAGAAACTTAAGTTTTCGCTTTAATTTCTCATCTAGTTACTTGGGTTTGGCTAATATAAGGGTTGCAAGGTGTCAAGCATGCATGAAAGAAGCCTATGTGTCATCCTTAGAACAAACATAGGTGGCACCAACCTTAGGCTAGCTAGTGACACATGTCCACCATTTTTTTTTCTTGAACTTAAATTTGAATCTTTCATAAATTATATCAAATTTCTAATATTCATAGTTAGGTCCTAGCCATAAACTTCTAATATAAAATTATTTAATATAAAAGAATTATTAGCTAATCCTCATATTTACAAACAAGCATCTATAAAATTTTTAAAAATGGGGGATGTTATAGGGCCGAAGTGAACATGTTAGAAGATTGGACGTCAGGCCGGAGGATCGGTCGATGTGTCAAAAGAAGGCTTTGTGCCATGAATTCGGGCATCGAGCTGAAGGATCGGACATTGCACCAAGAAGATCGGAAGTTGTAGGAGTCAACATGTCGATTGGGCAATACACCAAAGGAGAGGACGATGCGCCAAAGGATAGAATAAAGCGCTAGATGAACCAATGATATGCCAGACAAATGATTCATTCTTTGTAATCATTTATCTAAGATCAAAATAATTTAGGGGGCTAATTGAGTTAGCTTTTGGTATAATTATGCTAACTCAATTAGGGGCCAATTGAGCCTTAATTGAGACTGATTTGGGCTCATTGGGAGGCCCATTCAATGACCCAAAATTTGGGTCAAGCAGTGGCATTACCAGAACAAGTGGTGGAATCGCTTGTGAGTTGGAAAACTCAAAAAACTAGATCTCCAAGGCTGTCAGGAGGTGAAACCGCCTAGTGACAGTGTGTCAGGTGGTGGTACCGCCAGACTAGGTGTTGGTACCACCCAGTGTCAGGCTGCAAGCGGTGGTACCGCTCAGTGCAGGC
This sequence comes from Musa itinerans, assembly GCA_001649415.1. Taxonomy (NCBI): domain Eukaryota; kingdom Viridiplantae; phylum Streptophyta; class Magnoliopsida; order Zingiberales; family Musaceae; genus Musa; species Musa itinerans. The sequence goes on from LVTN01001672.1 coordinate 31,359, forward strand.
GATGGTACCACCCATACCCGAAAGACCCAAAAATTTAAATTTTTGGCTCCATTTTTGAAACTATTTGTGCAGCAAAAAATGAGTAAGAATTCTTGAGGAAAAAATTGAATAAACTTTGCCAAAACTTTGAGTTCCCTCCTTCTAGTGCTTAGAGTTAGACCTAAGGGAGGTGTGTGAGGGACTACTTATAAAAGAGTAACATGTAAAGGTTATCTCCTAAACCTATAAAAAGGAGAAAGTATTGTAAGAGGGTAGTTGGTCTTCGTTCATTGAAAGAAGACCGATAGTAGACGCCGATGGCCTCAACAAAGGCGGAATTGGGAGTGGATGTAGGTCACGACGATCGAACCACTATAAATCCGATGTGCTCTTTTCCTTTGTTGCTTACTTTTATTGTTTACTTTGCTACTTACTTCACTTTGCATTTATTCTAAGTCAAGCTTAAACACTTTTCGATATAGGGTTTATCGAAACAATTTTTCTATATTGAACGAGTTTTTGAATTGACATAATTTTTGCGTAAGCACTAATTCACCCCCCCCCCCTCTTAGTGTTGACTTGATCCTAATGATTGGTATTAGAGCCACATTTTTCTCATTTGGTTTAGCACCCGAAAGAAATGACTTTTTTTGGCTTTCAAGAGGGTCACTCTATCATTCATCCTCATATGTTCAATGGGACAGACAACACATATTGTAAAACTCGAATGAGAGTTTTTTTGCTTTCTATGGATTTCAATTTATGGAATGTTGTTGAACTTGGCTTTCAAAAATCTTCTAAACTAATGAACGAATGGAATGATTTGGAGAAGAAGATTTTTTCTTTAAATGCTAGAGCTATGAACACTCTATTTTGTGCTTTGGATAAAAATGTGTTTAATCGTATTTCTGTATACGAAACTACACATGAGATTTGGCACACACTAGAAGTAACTCATGAAGGCAAGAATAGAGTAAAAGAGTCTAAAATAAATCTTTTAATGCATGATTTTGAGGTGTTTCGAATGAAGCAAAGCGAAACTATTATTGATATGAACACCCGCTTTATAGATGTCATCAATAGTTTAAAAGCACTTGGTAAAAGTTTTTCTAACCTTGAACTTGTAAACAAAATTTTATGATCTCTTCTTAAAAATTGGGATCCTAAAGTAACAACTATTCAAGAAGCAAAGGATTTGAACTATTTTCCACTTGATGAACTTATTGGGTCTTTGATAACTTATAAAATGACTTGTATTGAACATGATGAATATGAGAACTACTTTTTAAAGAACAGGAAGGATTTGATACTTTGAATAATAGAATACCACTTCAGTGATAACTTAAGTGCTGATGATGATGACTTTAAACTTTTCATTATAAAATTTAAAAAGTTCATGAAACAATAATTAAAAAATAAAAACGAACTTAAAAAAGACAAAACAACATACTATGAATACAATCGGCCGGGGCACTTCAAAAGGAATATATGCAAATAAAGAAGAAGGTGCTCGCACAAAAGAAGAAGAAAACACTCAAAGCGATAGTGGAGGATAAAACGAGTGCATCCGAAGACGAGATTGCAAACTACACTTTGGAGGCTTTTGACAACGAGGTAAGTGACTCAACCAAAACTCCTTTACCTTATTTTGAAATTACTTGATGCATTTTATGAGTTTTTTTAAATTAGTTTAGAAAAAATTATATATAAATTATTAAAAAAAATTGATCATAAAAAATACATGTCTTATGATAAAGAAACAAAATGTTAGATTTAAATCTAATGCTTGTACACCTAATAAGATTAATTTTATCTATGTTTTAAGAAGCAATAATATGTATCTTGATAATTTTCATTTTACTTTTTGATTTTAAATGATGATGCATGGCTTTTATATGGAAGGCTAGAGTATAAAATTAATCACAAAATTTGGAACTAAAAGAACTTTAGCTGCTATTAATCTTATAGGAATTAATCAATGTTGCTTTCAATTAATTTCCCGAATGAAAAAAATTGATTTTGATGATGATTTTGGATTTGATAATTTGTTTTCATATTTATCCAAACACTTGATTTATTCATGTTTACGACATGAGATGTATTTTATATGAATCATTTTGTTCTCGTATGATTTTATCATCTAAGAGTAGAGATGCAAACAAATCTTGATTCTTGACATTAATGATTTGAAATTTATTTTATGTGAATCAAGATCTCTTATTTGATCTCCTATGATTCTATTCATTAGTTACTAAAAAGGAGATTTGTCAAGATGAATCAGTCATGAATTGATCTTTCATATTAATATCTTTCATATCATGATTTGTATATCTCATGATATAATTGAATCATTAATGAAAAAAAAGGGGAGATTAATGAATCTATTTATGAATCTTTTGAAAATGATTTTGATGATTTGAATTTGAATGAGTCTTATCTATAACATGATCTTGAATTCTCGGAATTATAACTTGAGATTTTCTTTATATGAATCAAGATCCCCTACTCTTTATTCTCATATGACTCTTGGATTTTATCAAAGAGAATACTTATCCAAATGAATCATGTCTTTTTATATTCACATGATCTTTGATATTATATCATTCTTGACATGATTTTCATTATGCACAATTCCCTTGTATTTATGATTGTATACCCTATGAGATGCTTAAAGCATTAATGTAAGAAGAAAAAATTGCACCATTGTATTATTCCTTTCTTCTTCCTTCTTACAATGACAAAGGAGAGAAAGAAAATTGCTAGCATCTCAAGAGAACCAAAAGTACTAGCTTGAATATTAAATTTAGGCAAACAAAAGTACTAGCATGAATGTTAAATCTCCCAAATGCATAAACTCTTCTTATACATTTTTTTGGACCATTTTTTGATTTTTATGACTTGAGTTTTCTTTTTAAAAAAAGATTGTTTCCTATCATTCCTTCTATTTACAAAAGAAGAAATTTATCAAAAATGACACATGGTCTTTTGGTATTCATGACTTGATCTTTCATTTTTTATGATTGAAATATTGATGTAAATTTATCCTTGTTATTTATCTTTGTCATAATGTGAAAATTGATATAAAGAGAAAAGAATTACAAAATTATATTCTTCCCTTCTTTTTGATAATGACAAAGAAGGAGATAAAATTTGCTAGCTTGCACAATTCAAGAAGAAGCTAAAATTTGTTAGCTTGCACATTTCAAAGAAAGGCTAGACTTGCTAGCTTGCATATTCTAAAATGATGTATTACTATCTTGCTAGCTTGCTATTTACTATCTTGCATTCTTTTTCAAAAACTTGCTAGCCTTTATACTTCAAGAGAAGTAACACTTGCCAAATTGCTAGCTTGCATGTTCTAAAATAATTTAAAATTTGCTAGTTTGCATGATGTCAGACCCCCTAAAAAATAATCGATAATATTAAATTTCAACAAACAAATCCAGGATCCAAACTAACATTTGATGACACTGAGAAACATTCAGTCAAATTCATATCCATAAAACCTGTGCAGTTTATAATCATATATCACATCACTCAATAATTCACATATGGCAACCCAAGCCAACTTAACAAACATTAACAACACTTATAAATCCACAAGCTAAACAAATTATATCTCATTAGATACAGAATCGCAAATGTCATTTCATTCAGAACATATTTGGTTCACAACAGTATCCCACAAATACTAAAGAACAAAAGGATAGTGTGAATAATAAATTAGCACATATCGGAAGCACATGCGGAACAACGAAATATACATGTCCTTTGAGTCAATACGATACGAACATAATCTTTCACAAATGCATTCAAATTTGAAAGGAAATAAAGGCAAGAGCATACAAGGACTTTGGCACATATCGGAAGCACATGCGGAACAATGGAACATACATGTGTCCATACGAAACAACGCAATATAACACAAATTTCACATAATAGGTTTCAAGAATACAAATAATTTATAAAAAAGAAAGTATACAAGAATTCAAAGTAGTAATATAAAGCTCAGTCAAAGAAAGAATGCTAAATGAAATCAATTTCCAAAAGGAATGGAACAAGAACAGGCGAAATCGACTAAAGCTCGATTTCTGGTAGAATGTGAGGCACATTGAACAAATGATTCAAACTATCATTTTTACTCTAATTTACTCAGAAATATATCATTGAAAAGATATTTTAATCTAATTTCAGATAAAATAAGCTTCATATGAATTGAACTATCCAAAAGAGAGTTACAAATAATTTGGTAAACAAAGGTCAGAGAATAAAATCTTTGTTTGGTAGAATTCATAAGGTCAGATTCAATAGATAACTGGGTAGGTGTTTTGACTCCAAATCATTTGATCCATACATCAAAAGAAAGATCTACGAGTCTAGTTTCCAATGAAATCATTTTTGAATAAATCGAAGTTTCCAACAAAGACTTATAGGCAGCTTGGTATCAAAAGGTCAAAAGTTACAGTCTCCATTTTACAGAATCTACAAGGTTAAATGAAACAAAAATTTGGGTGAACAATTAGACTCCAAATTTATCAAACTTAATATCCAAAGAAAGGTTTACGAGTCTATATTCAGATCAAATCAGTTTTATCAAAATTAGAACTTTGTGTAGGGATTTATAGCTAAAACAAGGTGGAAGGCTAGAGCAATTCAAAGTTATCATATTCAAGGCAAAAGCAGAGATAGAATTGCATTAGAAAGATTAAAACACATACAATAGGAAGGATCATAACACTTGCACTATGAAAGATCAGAATACTTACAATAAGAAAAATCAGAACACTTGCAGGAGAAAAGATCGGGACACTTGCCTTTCGAAGGTTTTGATCCAAAGATCCGAAGGTGTAAGCATGAATCTATCATCTAGTTTTCCTCCGTTTCCTCTTCCTGTTTCGTTTTCTGTATCTATCTTCTTTCTCCTAGCTGTAGCTGCCGCAATCCCAGTTGTAGCCACGGTCGCAACCCCTTTCATTGCACTATTTTCTCCCTTCTCTCGTTCCTTCTTTTCTTTCCCAAACGCAGCTGCTACAGCCATCGCCGCTACCGCTACTGCTACCATAGTCACAGCCCCTTCCACCGCACTGCCTTCTTCCTCCTCTTCTTTTGCAGACACAGCTGCTACATACGCAGCCGCCGTCGCCACAATCACGGCTGCAGCCCCCTTTTTCCCCTTTCCTTTCTTCTCTTTCCCAGCTGCAACTACCGCAATCGCAGTCGTAGACACGGCCGCAGCCACCATAGCCGCAGCCTCTTCTTCCTCCCCTGCTCTTCTTCCTCTCTTTCCCTTCTTCTTCTTCTCTTCTTCTCCTTCCTCCTCTTCTTTTCCATGACGCACAGCCTCTCTTCTCTTCTGTTTCCTCCTGCGGGAAACAGAGGTGCCGCAGCCTCCTCCTCCCTCCTCCTCTTCTTCTCTTCTTCTCCTCTCCTTCCCTTCTCCTCCCCATCGCCACACACACCCTCTCCTCTGTTTCCTCCTATAGGAAATAGAGGTGTCACAACCTCTTCTCTCGCTTCTGTTGAACCTCGGATTTTGATGATGAAATCAATTGATAGGTTAATTGATCTAATCCATATTATTGAGTTAAGTATGCAGGATTAACTACGATAGCTTGAGGACATAAAGCAAAATCTACCGGAGTCAAGTTTGATGGGTGTTCGAGAGTCCGAAGATTCGTCGGAGATGCTGCCGAAACCAACCGAGAGGAAATCAGGGACTTGTCGGAGTTTTCGGAAGTCCGCCGAAGAGATCATCGGAGGTTCACGGAGATCACCGAGAAGGCTCGGCTATTCGCTGAACTCGCCACAAGATCAGGA
>LVTN01001673.1:5909-23395 GCA_001649415.1 Musa itinerans
CCACAGCCAGCCTTGGCGGTGCCATCGTCGGCCAAGAATTTAGGGTCCTGGTTGGGCCTTGAATCTAGGCCAAACCAACCCAACATAGGGCCCAATTGGCCCCTAATTAAGTTAGTGGCATTACCTCCCAATCTTAACTTAATTTACACTCTAGCTATGATAATTAAGACTTGTTTACTACACTTCTTGTTTTGGTGCGTCAATTGCTCTTCCGACGAGCTTCCGGCGTACTTTCGGTGAACAACCGACGAACTCTCGGCAATGCTCCAGCGGACTCCCGGCAAGCTCCTGGACTTTGCAACGATCTGTTAGAACCCTTGCAGATTCTAAACTTGGGGTTGATCTCTTTAGGGGATCGGCTTCCTTGGAACTCTATAGGGGTTCCTCCCTCCAAGTTGCTGCTCAAAGGCTGCAGAAAAGATTCATCTATTGCTTATCAAAAGAGGAGGAATACATGACTATTTATAGGGCTTCTAAACCCTAACTTCTAATAGGACTCCTACTCAAGACTTCTACTTCTAACCAACTCCTAATAGGACTCCTACGCAAGACTCCTATTCCTTTACAACTCCTAATTCTTCTCTAAGAAACAACCTCCTAATCCTAGCCGACCTCTTTACCTCTTTAATAGGGGTCGGTTTAGGTAGGTTTTACATGAATGCCCCTTTCAATTAAGACTCTCCTAGCTAGAGTCCTAACACGATCTCTCGGCAATCTTCCGACGGACTCCCGGCAAGCTCCTGGACTTCACGACAATCTTCTTGGCGAGTTCCAATGAGCTTCTCTGACAAGCTCCGAGACTTCTCGGTTGGTTCCGATAGAACTTCCGACGAACGTTTGGACTTCTGACGAACTCTCAAACTCCCAACGAAATCGCGTCCTTAACTCCGGGACTTCATTTTGCTTCATGCCTTCCTATTGTAGTTAATCCTGCACATGTAAAACACACTTCGATCTAGACAATTAATACTAAGCATTAATCAAGTTGTCTGGCATGTTATTGGTCTCTCGACGCTTTATCTGATTCTTCGGTGCATCGTTCTCTTTTGCGGCCTATTGCCCAATCGGCCAGTTGACTCCGCAACTCCGATATCCTTGGTATAATATTCGCTCTTCTTGGCCCGATGCCCGAATCCACGGCTCGAAACCTTCTGTCAATACGTCGACTGTTCCTCCGGCTCGACGTCCAATCTTCTAATATGTTTTCCCCCAGCATAGTATGATTCTTCCTGCTTTAATTATCTCATCCTAATCGAAGCATCCTACGTCACTCAAAACATAGATTAAAACATAAACACTTATCAATTGGTTTTATCATCAAAATCCAAGATTCAACGGGAGCTTGTTGGGAGTTCGTTGGAACATTGCTGAGAGATCGTTGGGAGTTCGTCGGAAGATCGCCGGATGAAACGTAGACTTACGAACTTGTTTAGCTTAAGTATGCCTTAGATTTCGAAGTTAGTATATAATTGGGTTTGGATTTGGGCCAACCAAATTAGAAGCTAGTTAGGCCCATATAAGGACTGTGTTGGGCCCAATGAGAGGCCCAAACAATGTCCCAAGAAGTGACACCATCATGGCATAGTCTCCGAGACTATGTCAGGCGGTGGTACCGCCAATCTGGGCGGTCGTACCGCCCCTGGTAGGGTGTCAGGCGATGGTACCGCCAAGTGTAGTGTTAGTGTTAGACTGACACTAGCGGTGGTACCGCATAGCACAGGCAGTGGTACCGCCCATACCTAGGAAACCCGGGATGTGATATTTTTAAGCTCCAAGTTTGAATCAACTTGAGGCCTATAAATACCCCTCTCATCCCTGGTTAACCAAGCATAGAGAGTTTAAAAGTAAAGAAACGTTGTTGCAATCTCTTGTGAGAATCCTTCTCTAGTCTAAGATTAGAATTCTGTTTAGAGAGTAGTGTGTGTGCTTATAAATATTGACTCCTAAACATTTGAAAATGAGAAGAGAGGTGTAAGAAGGAGGTTGATCTTTGCCTATTAAAGGAAGATCGATAGTGAATGTCGGTAGCCTTGACGGAAGAGGAATCGGCGAAGTGGATGTAGGTCACGACGACCGAACCACTCTAAAATCTAGTTTGTATTTCTATTTGTGTTATTTATCTTTACTGCAAACCTCTTTAATTGCTTACTGCCTTCAATACATTTACGAACGGTTTTTAAGTCAAGAACTTTACGAAACGGTTTTCGTCAGAATCGATTTTAATTGAAACAAAAAGTTTTAAAGACATGATTTTACCACTGCATTAATTCACCCCCCCCTCTTAGTGCCGACCCCTTTCCTATGAGTTTCAACTCAAAGGCTGCAGAAAAGATTCATCTATTGCTTGATAAAAGAGGATGAATATATGGCTATTTATAGGGCTTCTAAACCCTAACTCCTAATAGGACTCCTACTCAAGACTCCTACTTCTAACCAACTCCTAATAGGACTCCTACTCAAGTCTCCTATTCTTTTACAACTCCTAATACTTCTCTAAGAAACAACCTCTTGACCCTAGCCGACCTCTTCACCTCTTAAATAGGGGTTAGCTATGTAGGTTTTACATGGATGCCCCTCTCAATTTGGACTCTCCTATCTAGAGTCTTAACGCATCTTCTATTGTCCTCTCCCCTTCTCCTCCTTAGATAGCAGGTGTGGAGATTTAGGCAAGGATTTGAGAAGCGTCGTCGTAGCCCTGCTATGTGGATCACCGCTAAAGAGGGATGGTGCTTGACCTCCTTCATCCTCTCCTACAGATCTGTAGGGATTCAGGGATATACGATCTCCCTAGGTAAAACACAACTATCGCACACGTGGATTTAAGTTTCACGGGTTTTGCGTACTAATCTTCACATGACCATGAACACCTTTTTAGAAATTTTGGTGTTTTTGTTTTTTGTTCTTCAACTGCACATATGATGTCAACCCTAGATTTTCTAATAGTGGTATCAGAGCTAGGTTGTTCATGCGAAAGATTGGTTTTAAACTGCATGTGTTGTATTTTAGAAAGCTTTTGACATCAAAATCGTTGACGAAAAAGGCAAGAAAGGGCAGCAACTATTGCTGCCCCCGTAGGTTGGCCAAAGGCTACTTGCAGCCTTGGCCTAGAGCTCTAAGGGTGGTCTCGGCCACCTGCATGCTGGGGCCGCAGGCGACCGGTGGGCAATGGTTGTCCACCCACTGATAGGGCCTCCTACACATGGGCATTGCCCCCGTCCGCAAGGGTGGCGCCTACGTGCACTATGCCCGCGGGGTTGTCCACACGTTGGGGTAGTGCCGGCTTGCTACGGGCGCCGCTTCGGGCACTATCGCAGAAGGGGCAACACTCACTCGCGGGAAAAGGCGGTGCCCGCCCACTACGGCGGCGGCCGCAACACAATAGGGGAGAAGGAGAAGGGATTAGGGTTTTTCTAGGCAAAAGATAGTTTTGCCCCTTAAAATTTTAAGAAATTTCGAGTTCTATCCTTTTTGTCCAGATTACCAAAATTCCCTTCATAACTCAAAAAAAATTCTTCATGTCCCTAATTTCAAAAAATATTAGTTAATTAAAAATTTTAATTAATTATTATTATTATCTAGTAGTTCTACATAATAATGAAGTGTACATATGATATATGATATGAACGAATGATCATGGATCATGTGATATGTGTAAATGTGATGTGATTATTATTATTGGAGCATGCGAGCCTCCAATTTTATTCTTATTTATTGTTGGGCCTACGTGCTTATAATTAAGTTGTAATCATACGAGGAGGTGCAGTCAGAGCATGAAAGCGATAGCGGGACCCACAAGATCGAGACAGACGATCGCGATGCATGGAGATGCGTCGAGATGCCAATGGAACTGATGAGGACGAGATGGACAATCATAGGACATGGAGATGCACCGCTGCGCACATAAATCTTAATGTGAGTGATTAGGCCCACTGGCTCGGGCCTAATCAAATTAGGTTGTGGTCTATGATCATCTGGTGTAATTGCTCATGTGATATGTGATTACTTGTACACCTACTAGATATGTATATATATTTGCAAGCGATGTAGATATATAATAAATATGTATGTGTGTGACACATATTAGGAGACCAAATCAAAATCCTCTCTCTCGATAATATTAAGTTGATAAACGTGAGGCAATTAGATTGACCCACATAGCCTTCCATCGTTATAGGTAGGGACCAATTCCCAACATAGGTTGAGTTGGTTGAGTCCCTTGGGGCATACCTATATCGTAATTCGCTATCTTGCCTACAATATAGAGATGTCACCGGTGACCCGAGGACATGGTATGCTTGATCGAGTCCCTCAAGGGTATATCATTGAATCAAACTCATCTTATATTGATGGTATTGACTTAATCGAACATCATGGTTGGCCGAGTCCCTCGAGACCATGGTGGTTCGGAGGCCGAACAGGACGGGAATTACAAGGAGTTATGATCGGCAAGAGTTGTCTATCTTTTGGGCTTTGTGTGATTGGTTGAGTCTTTCGAGGTTACATTAAGATGTTGATTGGATCTTGATCCCTACTAAAAGTATGTCGAAGACATCTGTTTCACGTGCTAAGGGTGTCGCGTGATTCGCTAGAAAAATAGTGAGAGTAGAATAAGATAGAAGTTTGTATCTTGATTGTTTATTTTTTTATAAAATCTGCATGTTATTTATTTTTACTACATATTTATTTTCAGAAAATATTACTTTCAAATCCCTTGCGTGGCATACTTGATGTCGACCACCTCACTGGTCTGAATTATACGGATTAGCTCCACAACCTAAGAATTGTTCTCAAGATAAAGAAAATCGCATACGTCCTTAATATAATGATGTCTATGCCCAAGGAAGGGGCAAGCAAGGATGAGATTACTTACTACATGAAGTACATAGATGACTCCACTCTTACTCAGTGTTACATATTGGGCTCCATGACTCTGGAGTTACAGAGACAGCATGAAAAGATGGATACCAAATATATTCTCCAACATGTCCGTAAATTGTTTGAGGAATAAGGAAGGACTCAGCGATATGAGATATCCAAGAGCCTCTTCCATACTATGATGATTGAGGGGACACCAATTCAGAACTATGTACTAAAGATGATTGAGTAAATAGAGAAACTCACAGTTCTTAGAATGGTCATAGAGGATAATCTGTGTGGATCTTGTGCTTCAGTCCCGACCAGATTCCTTTTAACAGTTCATAATAAATTTTAATATGAATAAGCTTGAGGTGAATCTCTCTGAGCTCCTCAATATGTTGAGAGAAGCAAAGAGCACTATCAAAAAAAGAGAAGCCAGTTCTCTATACTGGTGAGGCAGAAAAGTTCCTTAAGAAAGGCAAGGGAAAGGGCAGACCGGGTAAGCAAAGGTTACTAAGAAAGACCCTAAAAAGGATAATGGTCAGTGCTTCCACTACGACAAAGATGAGCAATGGAAGAGGAACTACAAAGGGTACCTTGCAGAGCGAGCGAAAAAGAATTTTGGAGAAGCTTCAAGTACATTCATGATCAGTCTTCATTTGTCAGACTCTTATAATAATACATGGGTAGTGGATACCAGTAGTACTTATCATATTTATAATTTATTGTGGGTTCTAGTAGGACTTAAGAGATTGGTGAGAGGCGAGATAGACCTCAAGATATACAATGGAGCAAAAGTTGCTATAGTAGCTATTGGCGATGTCACCCTATATCTACCTGGTGGAGCAATTATTGCATTGGATGCATGCTATATTATTCCTTATATTATCAAAAATATTATTTCTATTTTGTGTTTGACAATTAGTGAATATAAATTAATTTTTAAAAATAACGGTTGTTCAATATTATTAGATGATGAGATCATCATGAGAGGAACATTGCATAATGGTTTATTTATGCTAGACACTGCTCTATATATTATGAATGTAAGTGTATCTAAGAGGAAACGAGATGAGGTGAACAATGCATACTTGTGGCATTGTAGGCTAGGTCATATCCATGAGGGAAGGATTAACTTACTAAATAATAGATATCTAGATCCATTTAACTATGAGTCATATGCAACTTATGAGCTTTGCCTTCATGAAAACCTAACCAACTCTCCCTTTAGTGGAACGAGAGATAGAGCCATTGAGTTGTTGGAACTCATACATAGTGATGAATGTGGACCCATGTCAACTCATGCCATTGGTAGTTACTCCTACTTTATTACTTTTACTGATGATTTCTCAAGCTATAGATATATGTACTTGATGAAGTACAAGTCCGAGGCCTTTGAGAAATTCAGGGAGTATAAGAATGAAGTGGAGAACCAGACTGAAAAGAGTATCAAGACACTTCGATCAAATCGAGGAGGTGAGTATTTGAGTATAAAGTTCACCCAGTTCCTTAAGGACCATAGGATTTTATCCCAATAGACACCTCCTTATATACCTCAGCTCAATGGTGTAATTGAAAGGAGGAATCGTACACTATTAGACATGGTGCGATCCATGATGAGATTCACCGACCTACCCATCTCATTCTAGGGATATACCCCAGAGTCCATAGCTTACCTTCTAAACAGAGTTCCAACTAAGTCGGTAGTTGATAGAACCCTAGAGGAATTCTATGTAGATTGATATTTGAGGGCGATCAACCCTTGGAATGCTATAGGGGTTCCACCCTCCTAGAAGTCAGCCAAATGGCTACAATATTAGATAGATCTTATTCTTAAAGAGATGGAGGCTACATGCTTCTATTGAGCTCCAAACCCTAGCCCTAGGGGCTGCTTCCTAAGTGAGTTACCCCTTTTACCCTTAACCCTAACCAACCAGCCCAATAAGAGGCGGCGGCAGCTAGGAAGCCCAAAGGTCTAAATATAAACCCTAGCCACTCTTCTTTATAGGATAGAGGTGGCTAGGTGGCATTTATTACAATCTCATAGGGTTTTATTAGCTACTTCTTGGTTGAGTAGGACCCAACCCTGCTAAACAGTTTAAGTCTATACGTCATGGCTCCAATACGCTTTGTGATCTGATAGGGCCCATAAAAACGTGGGGATAGCTTCATGGAGGCTCGTGTGTTGATGGAGAGTTGCTTGTATGGCTGTAGGCAAAGATAAACCCAATCTCCTATTGAAAAATCTCTTTCGCTTCGTCGTGTGTCAGCTTGCTGCTTCATTCTAGCTTGAGTGGAAGAGAGATTATCCTTTAGCAGTTGTAGGAGTTTGTCCATATCAATTAATTCTTGGTCGACCTGATCTACCTTGGTCGAGCCAATTACATACTTTGGAATTATAAGGGCCAGCTAACCATACAGTGCTTCATAAGGGGCACATTTTGTAGAGGAATGATATGTAGTATTATACCACCATTCAGCCCAAGGAAGCCATTTCACCCACTCCTTTGGCCGGTCACTAGCAAAACACCAAAGGTACATCTCTAAACACCTGTTCACCACCTTTATTTGGCCATCAGTTTGTGGATGATATGATGTGCTCATCTTGAGTTTGGTGCCCTATAATTGAAATAACTCGGTCCAAAATTTTCTAGTGAAGATCATATCATGATCACTTACAATGGACCTTGGCATCCCATGTAGTTTAACAATATTTTCTATAAAAATCTAGGTAATACTAGCAGTAGTGTAGGGATTTCGTACAGCTCAAAAATGAGCATATTTTGAAAGTCGATCAACCATCACGAGAATTATGCTTTTACCTTTGGAAGGTGGCAGCCCTTCGATGAAGTCCATGGAGATGTCAGTCTACACCGAGTTTGGTATAGTAGTGGTTGTAGCTTCCCTGGACTTGCCACTGTTTCACCCTTGTGCTGTTGACATACATCATATTATGCTGCATATTCAAAAATAATTATTTTTATCTCTTTCTAATAAAAATTTTGCTTCACTCTTTTGTAGGTTCTCAAGAATCTGGAGTGCCCTATTGAAGGTGTGGAGTGCATTTCATGCAGGATGATTTTGATGCAAGGAGAGTCGGGTATAAGCACAATGCAACCTTTGTAGCGTAGATCCCTCGAACCCCAAGTGTAGTGGGCTATTGCACTTAGATCCTTCTCCAATTTTTTTATGATGTTGCTAATCTCTAGATCTTTCTTCCATTCTTCCCTAGGAAGGGAGATGGCTGAAAATTTAGCTTGCTCAGGTAGCCATGAGAGTGCATTTGCAACAACGTTTTCTTTCCCCTTTTTGTAAATAATTTCATAATCAAATCCTAGAAGTTTGGATTCCCATTTTTGTTGCTCAGGGGATGATATCTTCTGCTCCAAAAACTACTTGAGGCTTTTGTGGTCGGTTTTAATTTGAAATCGCTGGCCGATCAAGCAGGGTCTCCACCTCGTTATTGCATGCACAATGGCGAGCATCTCCTTATCATATATTGACATGTTTTGATGGGAGGGCGACAATGCCTTGCTAGTGTATGCAAGTGGTCGACCATCTTTCATGAGAATGGCTCCAATTTTGACTCTAGATGCATCAGCCTCAATGATGAAGGGTCGGTTGAAATCTAGTAGCGTTAGCACCAGCGTCGTCATCATGGCTACCTTACAAAAAGGGGAAAGAGAATGTTGTTGCAGATGTGCTTTCACGGCTACCCAAGCAAACTGAATTTTCGGTCATTTCACGTTTGACTAGTGACTTACTTAAGGATATTAAGAGGGAATGGCAGGATGGTCCGGAGACCAGTAAGATCATAAAAAAATATGAGGAAGCACCAAGCTCCGTGGCTCATTACAATTGGGACTCAAAAGAATTATGCTATAAGGGACGCATTGTGCTTGTGACAAATTCTACTTGCATCTTCAGAAGAAGATTTTGGACAGAGTTATTCCATATATAGGGTACTAAATTGAAAAGGTATACGACATATCACCGACAAACCGATGGTCATACGAAAGTTGTAAATAGGTGTTTGGAGATAGTCCAAAGCCACCCACCAAATATGACTACCCAAAGAGAACTCTAGACCCAACCAAGTGCCATTATTGATCGATGGATCGTGACTCGACGACGATGACCCACTACTGAAGTGCTAATACAATGGGCAAACCTACTAATAGAAGATACCACTTGGGAGAACTAGAACGACTTGAAGATAAAATTCCCAAATCATCAGCCTCGAGGACAAGGCTGATTTGAAGAGGGCGGGTCTATTAGGACTCTAGCTTGGAGAGTCCTAATTGAGAGGGAAATTCATGTAAAACCTACCTAAAACAACCCCTATTAAAGAGGTGAAGAGGCTGACTAGGATTAGGAGGTTGTTTCTTAAAGAAGAATTAGGAGTTATAAAGGAATAGGAGTCTTGAGTAGGAGTCTTATTAGGAGTTACAGTTTAGAAGCCCTATAAATAGCCATATATTTTTCCTCTTTTGATAACCAATAGATGAATCTTTTCTGCAGTCTTTGAACAGCAACTTAGAGGGAGGAACCCCTATAGAGTTCCAAGGAGGCCGATCCCCTAAAGAAATCAACCCCAAGTTTAGAATCTACAAGGGTTCTATCAGTGGCCTCGACGGAAGAGGAATCAGGAGTGGATGTGGGTCACAACGACCAAACCACTATAAATCAGTTGGCATTCTTGTTTTGCTTTTAATTCTCACATTGCAAACTGATTTACTTACTTTATTTGCTTATTACATTCTTGCAAATGTTTCAAAGTTAAATACTTTCCAAAATCGGCTTCAATCGAACGAGAGATTTCGAACCGACGTAATTTTCCCGCTACACTAATTCACCCCCCCACCCCGTCTTAGTGTCAACTTGTTCCTAACAGTTTGTATCAGAGCCACATTTATTTCTCATCTGGTTTAACATCCAAGAGAAATGACTCTTTTAGGCTTTCAAGAGGGCTTTTCTATCATTCGTCCTCCCATGTTCAATGGGACGGACTACATATATTGAAAAACTCGAATGCGAGTTTTTTTACTTTCGTTGAAACCCGATTTATGGAATTTAGTAGAATTTAGTTTTCAAAAGTCTTCTAGTCTAATGAACGAATTGAATGATTTGGAGAAGAAAACTTTTTCTTCAAATGCGAAAGCTATTAACGCTCTATTTTGTGCTTTGAGCAAAAATGAGTTTAATCGTGTTTCTTTATATGAAACTGCACATGAGATTTGGCACACACTAGAAGTAACTCATAAAGGCACGAATAGAGTAAAAGAGTCTAGAATAAATCTTTTGATGCATGATTTTGAATTATTTCGAATGAAACTTGTTGAATCTCGGATTTTGATGATGAAACTAATTGATTGTGTTTAGATGTTTAACTGCATTTTGAGTGATGCAGGTCTACTCGATAAGGATTAGATAGTTGACGCAGGAGGAATTGACGTTGTACCGGAGGAGATCACGTCAGGGTATTGGACGGCAGAAGGCTTCGGACGTCGGGCATCGGGCCAAGGAGAGCGGAATTGCGCCAAGTATATCGGGGTTGCGGAGGTAAACCACCGATTGGGAAACAAGCCGCAAGAGAGGACGATGCGCTGAAGAATCGGACAAAGCGCCAACCAATGACGTGCCGGGCAACAGAACGTCAATTCGCGTTGTAATAATTGTCTAGATCGGAGTAGAGTTTTAGCTTGTGTGTGCAGGATTAACTACGATAACGATGAAGACATAAAGCGAAACAAAGTGCCGGAGTCAAGCACGAAGGATTCGTTGGGAGTTCGAGAGTTCGACGGAAGTCCGAAGGTTCGTCGGGAATGCTGCCGAAACTAGCCGAGAACGAGTTGGGAGCTTGCCGAAGGGTTTTTCAGAAGCTCGCCAAAAGGTTCGTCGGAAGTTCACGGAGCTCACCGAGAAAGATCGGAGCTTGCCGAAGAAGCTCGTCGGAACTCGCCAAGATCAAATCGTGAAGTCTACAAGCTTGCCGGGAGTCCGCAGAATGGTTTCCGAGAGTTTATCGGAAGACCGACGGAAGTTCGCCGAAAGCTCGCCGGAAGAAGTCTTGACTTATGGACTTTGTAATAGCTTAGAAAATGTCTTTAAAATTATAGTTAGCACATTAATTAGGGCTAGGATTAGGTGTTAATCCTATGACCCAAGTAGGGGCCAACTGGGCCCAAACTTGGACTTGGTTTGGGCTAAGTTTGAAGCCCAACCAAGAAACCAAGTGTCGGGCGGTGGAACCTCCAGACTGGGCGGTTGCACCGCCTAGCACCCGAGAGCCAGGCGGTGGCACCGCCTGGGCTGGGAGGTTACACCGCCCACCACCCGAGAGCTGGGCGGTAGCACCGCCTGGCTGGGCGGTGGCACCGCCTGGCTGGGCGGTGGCACCGCCTGGCTGGGCGGTGGCACCGCCTGGCTGGGCGGTGGCACCGCCTGGCTGGGCGGTGGCACCGCCTGGCTGGGCGGTGGCACCTCCAACATCGGGAACCTAAGAGAATTCAAATTTTTGGAGCCCAAATTTGAATCCTCTTGAGGCCTATAAAGACCCCTCAAATCTCAGCTGAGACAACAACCTTTTGAGAAGCTAGAAGTTGAGAAAAGCTTTAGGAAAAGTCTTGTTTTCAATAGCTTGAGTGTTCACTCCTTTCTTTTCATTGAAATCTTTGTAAAAGGGTGAACCACTTGTAAGAGGTTGTAAGAGGGGTGTAAGAAGGAGGTTGATCTTCGCCTAGTAAAGGAAGATCATTAGTGGATGCCGGTGGCCTCGACGGAAGAGGAATCGGAGGAGTGGATGTAGGTCACGATTGACCGAACCACTATAAACTACCGTCTTCTCTAGTTTGCATCTATTTGTTGCTGCTTATCTTACTGCAAACCTTCTTATGTGCTTTACTTCCTCATTATTTTTGTTGCACACCTTTACAAACAAGCTTTCAAGTTAAGTACTTCCGAGTTCAGTTTTTATCGTGAGAAAGATTTTCCAAAACTGACGTTTTAATCCGCTGCACTAATTCACCCCCCCCTCTTAGTGCCGCTCCGGTCCTAACAATAAAGTGAAATAAAGTGCCAGAGTCAAGTGCGAAGGATTCATTGGGAGTTCGAGAGTTCGACGGAAGTCCGAAGGTTCGTCGGGAATGCTGCCGGAACTAGCCGAGAATGAGTAGGGAGCTTGCCGAAGGGTTTTTCGGAAGCTCGCCAAAAGGTTCGTCGGAAGTTCACGGAGCTCACCAAGAAAGATCGGAGCTTGCCGAAGAAGCTCATCGGAACTCGCCAAGATCAAATCGTGAAGTCTAGGAGCTTGCCGGGAGTCCGCAGAATGGTTTCCGAGAGTTTATCGGAAGACCGACGGAAGTTCGCCGAAAGCTCGCCGAAAGAAGTCTTGACTTATGGACTTTGTAATAGCTTAAAAAATGTCTTTAAAATTGTAGTTAGCACATTAATTAGGGCTAGGATTAGGTGTTAATCCTATGACCCAAGTAGGGGCCAACTGGGCCCAAACTTGGACTTGGTTTGGGCTAAGTTTGAAGCCCAACCAAGAAACCAAGTGTCGGGCGGTGGAACCTCCAGACTGGGCGGTTGCACCGCCTAGCACCCGAGAGCCAGGCGGTGGCACCGCCTGGGCTGGGAGGTTACACCGCCCACCACCCGAGAGCTGGGCGGTAGCACCGCCTGGCTGGGCGGTGGCACCGCCTGGCTGGGCGGTGGCACCGCCTGGCTGGGCGGTGGCACCGCCTGGCTGGGCGGTGGCACCGCCTGGCTGGGCGGTGGCACCGCCTGGCTGGGCGGTGGCACCTCCAACATCGGGAACCTAAGAGAATTCAAATTTTTGGAGCCCAAATTTGAATCCTCTTGAGGCCTATAAAGACCCCTCAAATCTCAGCTGAGACAACAACCTTTTGAGAAGTTAGAAGTTGAGAGAAGCTTTAGGAAAAGTCTTGTTTTCAATAGCTTGAGTGTTCACTCCTTTCTTTTCATTGAAATCTTTGTAAAAGGGTGAACCACTTGTAAGAGGTTGTAAGAGGGGTGTAAGAAGGAGGTTGATCTTCGCCTAGTAAAGGAAGATCATTAGTGGATGCCGGTGGCCTCGACGGAAGAGGAATCGGAGGAGTGGATGTAGGTCACGATTGACCGAACCACTATAAACTACCGTCTTCTCTAGTTTGCATCTATTTGTTGCTGCTTATCTTACTGCAAACCTTCTTATGTGCTTTACTTCCTCATTATTTTTGTTGCACACCTTTACAAACACGCTTTCAAGTTAAATACTTCCGAGTTCAGTTTTTATCGTGAGAAAGATTTTCCAAAACTGACGTTTTAATCCGCTGCACTAATTCACCCCCCCCTCTTAGTGCCACTCCGGGGAGAAAAAAAATTCTATTGCTTAAACATAAAAAAAAAAGTTGACTTCTTACTTATATTGATATATTGATGTGGTTACTCCTTTATACATAGGTGCAACCATGTAATTTTTGGACTCAACCACTAAAGCTGATCAATAGTTGTTAAAGAATAAAGACAGTTGTGACCATGTAATTTTACTTAATCGATTTTTTGAGGTTCTTGTTTATTACTACAAGGAGAAAAAAAATTCTATTGCTTAAACATAAAAAAAAAAGTTGACTTCTTACTTATATTGATATATTGATGTCGTTACTCCTTTATACATTGGTGCAACCGACAAATGATATGATTTCTAGTCCCTATTGAAGCTATGGCACATAATTTATATAATGAGTGGCGTTGGCCAAATTTAAGCTGTGTAATATCACCAGATACTATTTCATTTTTGGGATTGTCCTAGAATTTGTGGTCAAATTGGTTTGCAGGTTATTGGAATTGATTTGCTGTCGCAATCCTTTTCACTTGAAGAACTTTTTGGCTCATTGATGACTTCTGAAATGGCGCGCAATGCACATAAACAACTTGAGAACAACCTTCCAAAGAACATAAAAGATTTTGCACTTAGAACAAAAAGAGACCACTTGAGCGAAAGCTCAAGTGATAATGAACTTGAACTTCTCACAATAAAGCTTAAAAAGCTTTTAAAACAAGAATCAAAGAACAAAAAAAAACTTAAAAAGAATGCAACTACATGCTATGAATGCAAGAAGAAAGAAGCACTTTGGGATGAATCAAGCTCATCCGATGACGAGGAGCAAACCGATGAAGATGAAACGACGAACTTCGCCTTAACAGCTCTCGACGATGAGGTAAAACACTCAAACGAAACCCCCTTAGTGCACTTTAAAATTACTTGATGTTTTTCATGAGTTATTTTTAATTTAGTTTAGAAAAATTATATATAAATATTTTTTGAAAATTGCATGTTTAATGATGTAATGAAAATGTTAAAAAAATTAGGATCATGCTAGTAATTTTGAAAATGATAATGGCAATTGCATGTTTTATGAAAATATAACAAAATGTTTATCTAATGCTTGCACACCTAGTAAGATTAATCCTATGTATGTTTTTAAGAAAAATATAATATGTATCTAAATTGATGATTTCCGATTATGATTAAAAATGCTTCATGTCTAAATGAAATCTTGCTTGACAATTTTATATTTAATGATGATTTGAAGAAATGATGATTTGATCTTGATGATTTTCATGATGAGATTTGCTCTTTCAATTTTAAACTATGATGTATGGTTTTCATACGAAAAACTTGAGCATGCTTATATGAAAACAAACAACTTAAAATAAAACACATAAAAAGGGAATACATTTTCTATCTCTATTGATTTTTCGATAAAAGATTAATGAATCCATGTATATTATGTTTTTGTGAATCTCTTGAAAATGATTTTGATTTAATGATTTGAATTTCAGTGAGATTTATCTTGATGTTTTGATATTTATAACTTGAGATTTCTTATGCATGAATCAAGATATTATATTTTTTGAACTCCCATATTTCTTTTTGTTATTTACTAAAAGGGAAATTTACCAAGATAAATCATGTCATTTAGTATTCATGACTTAATCTTTCATGATCTTTGATTTTTTATCTTTCATGATATAATTTTTATGTATAATTCCTTGTATTCATGAAGTATATCTTATCACCAAAATTTTCTTGTTATTCTTTATATGATGATTTAAAAATTAATAAAAAGGGAAATGAATTGCACCATTATATTTTTATTCCCCTCTCTATGCCTATAAGAAAGAGGGAGAAAATTAATGATGAATGTTTGGTACCGACAATCATGAAGTGATAAATGCTTAAAAATGTTGATTTAATGTTTGATATCATGAATGCTTTAAATGATGAATGTTTGGTATCATAATCAAAAGGTTGATAAATGCTTCAAAATTTTAATGTCTTAGGATAATGTATGATATCCTCATAATAATGATTGATTTATTTTTGGTATCATGCATAAAAAATGAAATGTAAGGTTTTAAAATTGTGCATGTTTTAATTTGAAACTATTATGATGCACAAACATATTGAAAAAGGATTGATACTTCAACTTTATCATGATTTGAAAAGTTATGTAAAGGAAAAAAGAATTACAACATTGTATTCATCCCTTCTTTTTGACAATGACAAAGGGGGAGAAACATTGCTAGTTCAAGATGCAAAATTTAGAAACTTGCACTTTGCAAAGGAAGCAAAAATTGCTGGCTCAAACATTGCAAAGGAAGCAAAAATTTGCTAGCTTGCAAATTACATGGAATAAGAAGTGTTATCTTGCCTATCTCAAAACATGCTAACTTGCACATCTAGTAAAATTTACAAACTTCATATTTCAAGAAGCAAGAGTTGTTTTCTTGAACATCTCAAAATTGGTAACATGTATGTTCTAAAATGTTGTAAAATTCACTAGCTTGCATGATGATAAAACTGGAGATTATATTTATTATGCAACGATTTGAACTTGTATGTCTAAAAACTTGATAGTTGACTTCTCCTTTTTGTTGATGACAAAGGAGGAGAAGTATGATGTTATGCATAAGTTTATGATAACATGTTGCTTGGATTTTTGAATCCAAGAGTTCTATCAATATGGCACATTGATAGGGGGAGTTAAGGTTAACTCCATCATCAATTGGTTGTCATCATCAAAAAGAGGGAGATTGTTGAATCTCGGATTTTGATGATGAAACCAATTGATAAGTGTTTATGATTCGATATGCATTTTGAGTCATGCAGGAAGCTTCGATCAGGGAGAGACAATTAAAGCAGGAAGAATCATATTGGGCCGGAGTGAAACATGTCAGAAGATTGGACGTCAAGCCGGAGGATCGGTCGACGTATCGACAAAAGGCTTCAGGACATGGCTTCGGGCATTGGGCCAAGAAGAGCAAAACTTTACGCCAAGGAAATCGAAGTTGCGGAGGTCAACTAGGCGATTAGGCAATAGGCCAAAAGAGAGGACAATGTGCCGAAGAATCGGATGAACCGTCGTTGGACCAATGACATGCCGGACAACATGATTCATGCTTTGTAATAATTGTCTAGATCGAAGTAGGTTTTATGTGTGTAGGATTAACTACGATAGTAAGGCATAAAGCAAAATGAAGTCCCGAAGTCAAAAACGTGATTTCATTGGGAGTTCGAGAATTCATCGGAAGTTCGTCGGAAGTTCTGTCGGAATCAACCGAGAAGTCCAGGAGTTTGCTAAAGAAGCTTGTCAAAACTTGCCAAGAAGATCATCGTGAAATCTAGGAGCTTGCTAGGAGTCCACTGGAACATTGCCGAGAGATCATCGGAAGTTCGCTAAAAGATCGCTGGAAGCACGCCGGAAGAAACCTAGACTTATGGACTTGTTTAGCTTAGAAAATGCCTTAAAATTTGTAGTTAGCTCTTAATTGGGATTGGAATTGGGCCAACCCAATTAGGAGCCGGTTGGGCCCATGTATGGACTATGTTGGGCCCAATGAAAGGCCCAAACAATGACCCAACAGGTGGCACCGTCGTGACATAATCTCCGAGACTATGTTAGGCGGTGGTATTGCCTAGACACAGTCTCCGAGAGATTGTCAAGCGATGGTACCGCCAGTCTAGACGATGGTACCACCTAGTGTTTGGTGTCAAGCGGTGGTACCACCCAGTGTCAGTGTTAGTGTCAGTGTCAGACTAGCACTAGCGATGGTACTGCCCAACACAGGCGGTGGTACCGTCCATACCCGAAAATCAGAGATGAGATATTTTTAGGCTCCAAGTTTGAATCAACTTAAGGCCTATAAATACCCCTCTTATCCCTTGTTAAAATATTATGATCAAGAGCACTAAGAGGGAGAGGGGTGAATTAGTGCAGCGGAAAACTTTCGATGATTAAAACTGCATTCGTATAATAAAAGCGATTTCGGTAAGAAAGCCGATTCGTAAATCACTTTAACTTGTGAGCAAGCAAGATGCAGTTAAATCAAATATATAGAGGCAATTTGCAGTTAAGATAGACAATAGAATGTAATAGCAAATTGGAATACGACGTTCGTACGATAAAAGTGATTTCGATATGAAAGCCAATTCGTCAACCACTTTAACTTGAGATGAAGCGAGATGCAGTTAAAGCAAAAATATAAAGGCAGTTTGCAGTTATGATAGAAATCAGAATGTAAGCGCAAACTGAAATATGATGTTCGTACGATAAAACTGATTT